>JAODVM010015788.1:0-20088 GCA_025400095.1 Phenganax marumi
TTTTTGCACTGTATTTCCTAAAAATTGCACTGCTCTTAACCAATCAGAATCAAGAAATTTTTTCATGTATGTTATTATATATAATATACTAATATTTCCAACATTTTGAGGAGTGTTTCAGCTTTTAAATCTCAATCCACAAATTCTTATCGAGTCAACCGACTCGGTTGACTCATAGCTACGTTTTTAGGGGCCTGGTCATTAGTAGCATGGGCATGAATGCGAAAATCCTTGTCAAATTCATTCAACATGGCGCCGATGACGTAACATGAGAAACGATGGCTATGAAAAAATTCTAAACCTTACTTGAAATCAAGCTGTCTCTTTCATAATCAAGCATGACACCACTCTTAACCAAAAGTACAGATTCGCCATATGTATTATTGATGTCAAAAAACGTAGAATTCTCCGGTACCGCACAAACGTGATTCTGTTTAACATCTTGGTCATGAACAAGGAATACGATAGAAGTTTTTCCAACAGTGTTTTCTTTTACTGTAAGAGTGTCTGTTGTTATAGCATACGGTCTGTCATTTGAATCGTTTATCAACACCGAAATTTTCTCCTAAAAAGCAAAACAAAGCCATTTCAGTCGACAGCGGTACACATGGCCTTTTCTAGAGATTTGTCAGTGGAGGGGCCGATTACGAAAAGGGACTTAATTAAGATACGAGCGGGGGGGAAGTAGGGAAGAAAAGGCTTGTTGGGGGTGTGGGGGTCCTCCCCCAGAAAATTTTTTGAATATGTGAGCTTCTCAGAAATGATTTCCTACAATTTCAGTAAGATTTTTGCTCAATTCTTTAATAACTTTTCCTGGGGGAGAAGCAAAAACTCTTTACTGGGGGGGGGGGTCAACATAAGGGGTAGGAGGGCTTTGGCCCCTCCAGTCTATATGTTAAAAAAGGCCCTGGTAGTACATGTGTTCTGTATAGGATAGAGTAATTTACCTGTCGTAACTTTGGTGGATCTCCACTGTCAGTTGTACGCACAAGAATCACAATATCAGTTTGGTTTTCATAATCCAGCCGACCAGACTCTTTCACGAACAGCTTATCGCCACTGATATAAAACGTACCTGGAATATACAGACAAGTCGAAAGCAAGTAACGCTAGCAACAATAAAACAGTTTTGGTAGTACCTATAACTATATTATCCGTTGAATGCTATGCATAAAGACGCAGTGTGTTATTGCGAGCTGCTGCACTTCTTGCTTTGCTCGTTTGCTTCCTTCATTTTCTCGCTCACAATTTGTTAATAGTTAGTTAGTTACGTAATAGTTCTAACACGAGTAGGAGAACTTGTTCCGATTTCCAAACACCGAGAGGAGTTAAAAATACGAGGCGAAGCCGAGTATTTTTTGACGAACTTCGAGGCGTTTGGAAATCGGAGGAAGTTCTCCTTACGAGTGTTTGAACTTGCTTCAAAAACTAAGGCGTATTTTGCGAGAAAATCAATGTGAAAGTTGGCTTAATTTATGTAATTTCTTCCTCTGATTTCCAACATTTCTCCACGGCACTGATTTTCTTTCTTTTTGGTTAATGAATTATTACTGAGTTTTTGAATATTAATTCAAAATACCATCAGGGTTAGAAGAAAAAGAGAACGTATTCTTGCGGAGCAAAACATGGGGATGTTGGGTAATCTTGAGTAGCATGTGAGGGACTGATAAAATCCTTTCGCAAGGATGCACAACATTGATTTCTATATAACTGGATTGCGCATCCGGCTGCAAAAGTGAAGCCAGCAAAAATCACGAATTTGGAGTACTAAGATGGACGCCGCAATTTTTCCGCTCAATCGAAACCATGGTAACCAGTCATGAATTTGGAGTACCAAGATGGCTGCGATGGCTTCAAAATTTTGACTGCTGACATATAGGAACGCGCAATCCAGTTATATAGATATTAATGGTGCACAACGACGCGTACAACGCCTACTTATTTATATACATTCGCTGCTCCAATCCTGTCTAAGAGGTTTCTGCCGCGCTCTGCAGAGATACGTCTAGGCCGCCATCTTGAATGTTCTACATACCACTACATGCAGACCGGATTTTCAGGTTTCGACAACATTTGTAAAACAGAGCACATAACGCTGGACAAAGAATGACTGGAGTAAGTCCCACAACAATGTTAGTTCATTTATATACTTACTGTCATAATTGAGCAATGTGTAAAAGTGAGTATCATTTTTGTCTTGGTCATGCGTCTTGAAATAACCCACTAAAGTCCCATCTGTGGCATTTTCAGCGACACCAGATGAATAAAACGCAATGAAATGAGGGACATCATTCATGTCTACAATCTAAAATATAGAATGTACGAGTACTCAAAAATCAGAAAAACAAATGAAAGGATCAAAGATTAAAGGAATATGAATATAAAACATAGTTTGCCTGAATTGCTTTATTGTAAAGAACGTTAAAATATGCTTGAAGTTTCACACCCGATTTCCGTGTTTCACTTAATTTTTGGGACATTTTAAATCGTGAAGCTCTTAAGGTTGCAGTCGGCCGATAAAATCGCGTAGTGTACGCCCGACTAATGTCGATTTTCCACTAGCGAAATTTGTCGCGCAAATCTTTAAGGTTTTATGGGTTTTATAAGCTTTCAAATGGAACTAATGAGATTTTTAATCAGTTCTTTTCAATTTTAATAAAAAAATTCTCTTCGTGCAGAAGAAGAATCAACCATCATACCTCAATTGTAAATTGCTTGGTTTGGTTAAGAGAGGGCAACCCATCATCTTTCGCCACTACGCTGATCAAGTAGGTTCTCTGTTTTTCATAATCAAATACTGCAGACTGACGAGTTAGCAAGCTGCTTCCGTTGATGAAAAACTTTGAAGAATCACGGCTATTATCAGCAAACTCGAAAGTAACGGTCTATATCAACGATATTAAAAACGTTACCCTTGACAAAATCATGCTGTACTGGCTGCTTACACGGTGCCTGGAGACCTTTTGCCCGCTAAAAACTTGCGCTAATTGTTGCGTTTAAACAGTGCCGCTTTCAGGCCCGGATTAAGGAGCGGGCCCAAGGGGCCCAGGCCCCCACCAAGAAAGGCCCCGGCCCAAGGCCCCATTAAGAAGAGGCCCCCCACCAGATCGAAATTTTTAAAAAACATGTTTTAACATATCGTTGACCATTGTGTAGGGCATGAAAGCGGTATTTAATGACCAATTTTCTCTCTTGTGTCGGAAAAGTCATCTATAAAGTACTTCAACATCTACGGAGATTTCGCTCGTGTCAGTTTTATTAATTTAGAAATCTTGCGGAGAACGCAAGGAGCCACCACCAAGCTGGGCTCCATATCTCCCATGAGATTAATCCGGGCCTGGCCGCTTTCGGAAGTGAACAAAAACTTTCACGCATTGGAGCGCAAAGTGGAAAAAAAATTGTCCTGAAACAACGGACTAGTCCAAACGAAAAGCCAATCAATACAACCATTTAGCGGGAAAAAAAATCATCCAATCGCATGTAAACGGGGCCTAAAAATCTACTTGCAACACTAACAAGTTATAATGATTAGAAAACACAGTTTACGAACAAACAAACGAACGGACAACAAGCGTAAAAGGTACAAAACAAACAAACCAGTATAGACGAACCAACCAGCCAGTAAACGAACAAACAATCAGACAAGCACATAAGCAACCAAGAACACCAACAAACAAGCCAGCAAGCCAACAGACAAAGTAACGAAAAACAAACAAACAAGCAAACAAACACAGTCCCTCGTTTAGATGCATGCAACATCCTACGAATTGGCATACTAACATCTTCAACGTCGTAGTCGGCGGCAAACAAGATGCCCACCACCGTTGGTCCTTTTCGATTTTCTTCTACTGATGTCAGATTCAAGATGGTGAGATTATAAGGAGCCTCGTTTACATCCGTTACATTCAAAAGGAAAGAACGATGGATGTAAAATGTCAAATCGCCATTTTGAGTACAGTTTATCTAAATCAAACGAAAAGGGAAATATACATTACAATCATCGAATAATCAGCCAAGATCGTGAATTGTATATTTGAATTTACTGATTGGCAACGTTCCTAAATCCACCTCACTTGTATATTTTACTCCGTACAAGGCCAAAACTATTAACTTCTCAGAAAAAAACACTAGCCAGTAAATCGGTTAATCTGTCTAAAGGCAGGCGATTTACGCGTCGAGGCAGAACTCTCCGTTCTCTGTAGAGGTTAGTTGTTCCAAGGCTGGAAAGTTTAATGCTAGTTTAACGTAAATTTTGAAGTAAAGTCTCAACTGCTTGTTTATAGAGACTTGTAAATGGCTTAAAAAATATCATTTTTATCAGTCAATGCCTACGAGCGTTTTTCATAACTTATTTACAAATCAGCGTAGTTATATGGTATTCACTATAAGTCCATACGCATTATTGTTACAACAGTTGTGATAGTAGTCCTAATCTGCTTACCCTAACCCACCCTATCAGCTCTCCTACATAGAAGAAAACCAGAGTGCCCAGAGAAAGCCTACGATTTTTGGTCTAGTAGATGACGAACTTTCTGTTCGCACCTACAATCGAACGCACACCCTCAGGGGTGAAAGACACTTGTCCTAACGCCGCGCCACCGAAGCCCCACCAATTCGTTTTGGTACCATAAAAGTCTTGATTTATAAAGTTTTGAAACAAATAGAAGCAGAGAAGTACAGAAACAGAAACAACTGGTTCAACTTGCACCATGGCTTAACGAACGACCGATCCCCTAACGATTACATGATGTGTTGCTGCACTTTTTGTAATAAATTGTCCTTCTTCTCACGTCTTGCACTGCATGTACAATAATGGAAAAAATACCTAGAGACTAAAGTACATTGTACAAAAATCTAACGAAAACTGCTCCAATTGAGAAAACTTGCAAAAATTAAATGATTCCACGCTTTAATTTCCGTGCCCCCTGTCGCCTGAAACAATGTTGGTTTTACCAATGTCGATTCGCGAACTGTTCAACGTAAACAGCAACATTGTAAACGGGGGAAAGGGGATGAAGTTGAAAAATTTAAAAAGTCTACGAATTTTTTTCCAAGATTGTAGATATCATAACATATGCTTCGCTCATTTTAGGGTCATTGTCCATCACGATCGCTTTCCCCGCGCAAGCGAAACGGACATTTTAAACATGCACTCCATGTGTGGCAGATTAATAGCTTAAACCTCGTGCTTAAATACGTCCGCTCTGCCAACGCGGGCAGAGCGGTCGCAATGGTAAATAGCATTTACATTTTACCTCAACAGAATAATCAGATCGGCTTTCGAAATCCAAAACAGACTCGGCTACAACAAGCTGTAACTCTGAAACCACCTACGAAATATGAACGCACAACAAATAAGATAAATTATATACCACTGTACGTAGCACCGCATCTTTAAAGTAAAATAGAAATTCTCTCGAAACTTACGAATGTTAACAAGCTTTGCGTACAAATATGTTAACATATATCTTGAAGATTCAAAGAAGCGAGCTCAGCGAGGCGACCGTGAATGTTTGATTTTTTACGTTGTTAATTAACAACGCTTACAAAATGAAATCCATTACTAATATTTTAATAACGTTTCACGGGCTATTGGGGCTCTGCAAATAGTGGCAACCACCTCTGCTATCTTTTCAGAAACTTATGGAATACGTCATCATTCTCATTATGTTAAGGGAGACATGTTCGTGAGACTTTTGGTCGTAAACTAGGTGCTGTTTGTTGCAAAAAGACGAATTAGACGTTTTTCCTCTGAAACAAAAGAAAACTTTTCTTTGAGTGGGATTCGTAATGTTATGTAGACCACTGCGATGTCAAAAATGCATTTTTCAGTCCTGATAATAGCGTAAAAGGAGCTTATTTTAACGGTCGCGTCCTTGATATCGCGTCGTAGAATTTTATAGGGCTGCTTTAGTTTCGCGTTTTTGACACGAAAGTACACCCACATGAAAGTTTAATTGTAACAAAACCTATCTTACAAACAACCGCAAGACGAAGGTGAACAACAATGTAAAACTGTGGAAGATTTAAACGCCTGCGTGCGTGTCAAAAAGCGTAAATAGAAAGCAGCCTTTAAGGTCCCTCATGAGAAAACGGTATGAATTGCTCAAGCGGATTCAAAACAAGCATATGCCGTCATTACTGCATGCCACTTTAGCTTCCAGTTCTGTCTTCCAGCTCCCAAAATAGCAAAACTTTCTGTCATAGTTCAAAATATCAACCTGTTTTGCTGGTAACACCGTATCAGTTGAAGGCGAAACGAAATTGGCGTGAACGTACGGTAATTTGCAATGGGCAGTGCTGTTCCGCTGCAAACGCAATCAAAACAGACTTGAATACAAAGCTTCGGATGCTGGCTTTGAAGAAAAGCTTTTGAAGCTTGAAACAATTTGAAATTCAAACGTGGTAGAAAAATATTCAAAATCAGCTCGCACCTTGAAAGGAACATTATTAACCACTTGGCAAGTGTAGGACTGTTTGTCTTCATTAAAATTATCTGGATCCATTACAAAAAGATTTCCAACCAAAGAATTTTCTTCACTGTTCTCTGATATCTGCAATACAACCTTACTGTTAGTGCAACCTGACATCAAGTTCATAGTGCTGCAACTGTCCACGTGATTAAAAGTAGTAAAGATCCAAAAAGTATATTGTGACATTTTCTGTAATCACTTGCAGTTTCTAAAGACACCGTTGTTGTCAGGCCTGGCGTATTACAACAGAACAAAGACCCCCCCCCCCCCACTGAAACATTAAAAATTCAAAAGATGTCATCGTGAAAAATTCGAAATTAGGGAATAGTGGATTGTTAAGCGAATATTTGCCTGCCCCTAACTTCAACAAGACAAAGGACGTGAGTCGTGATTGTAGGAGTGAGGGGCCCGGTCTACTTATATCTCAATGGAGTAGATGTTTTTTCACTTTCACAGCGTTTAAAGTGGAAAGCAAAGGTTATAAGGATCTACTGTACAAAGCCATCAACTGAATTATCGCTAAAATATCGTCACCTGAGAATTGTCCAACTTCAAGTCACTTGGTGGCTCATTGATATCCAGGACTTTGAGGATAAACGTTTTATTGAACGTGAATTGTGGATGTCCGTTGTCTTGCGTCATTATCTGCACATTGAAACTTGTGACAGCCTCGTAATCAAGATGAGATGCCACCATTAATCTCCCGGATGCAGCTTCCAACTGAAACGCTGCCTGGTAACCAGAAATGCTAAACAAAGCAAGTTTATGGCCAGTTCAACGAAAGACTAACCTTTACAAATCTATAGACTTAATTAAGATACTGGGGCCGGTTGTTCGTACGCCGTTTAGCTTAAACGGTGGATAAGTCAGAACTAAAAACACTTTCACACATTTTCTAAAAGTTTTAAATCAAATCGTATGTGATTAAAATATAGGTAAATACACAATAATAGTACTCAGTAAAAAAAGTTTCAATTTTGTTGTTCAAGGAATACGTAAATATGATTTCTATTTTGAACTTATCCATCGTTTAAGCTAAACGCGCTTCGAACAACCGGCCCCAGAATGTCTGAATGGTCGTTAGTAAGCACTGCTCCAGTCACCAATATGCTAAGTACACTTCTCAATTCATTAATAAAGTAACGTTCTCGATGATTTCTGTTTAGATACAAAGTTCCTTGAGAAGTAATACAAAAAACTTGAAAGCTGTTTATGTTGTTATGAGGTGCACGCCTAAAGCGTGTAAAAAACTCGGCTGGCGCCTTGTTTTTCAATACATTTCGGTGTTTTATACACCGATGCTAAACGCTTTCTTCTTTATTGTACATCATGTACAAATTAATTTGAATACTTTTTGGTGGTACACAACAAAGTAAGCTCGCTCACGAGATCTTGCACTGATTAAAGTTGCGCACTTTCAGGTTTCTGCTGAAAGAACTTTCACTGCAGAAAATGAGTTCACCTACAAATATGCTTTCGAAAACGAACTCAGTTTTTATTCACCTTGATGTATTGTTTTTAAAGCAAACCAGTCCAGTAGCTCACTTGGTGACAGCGCAGTTTCACTACTTTTTGTAATATTCTAGTATGTACCCATTACAGCATTGTAAAAGCATTCTATATAACCAAGGGCGACAATCCATTCCCAAAGGGGTGAGGCAGATTCTCTGATATGGGAGCCACGGGGTATATATCCCCGGAAATGTTTTGAATTTTGACACTCTGCAATGGCATTCTCAATTTCTTAAATCCTTTTGCAGCAATGTAATTACACTCATAAATCATGCAAGATTGTGTCCAACACAATTGGGGCTGACAAACTTTGGATTAGGCCCGTTTCAAACGTCGCGCTTCTGCCGTGTCGAATCCATTAAAAACAATCGATAATGAGGAGTTTCAGCCGATTATCAATTGTTTTTAATGCATTCGACATGACAGTAGCGCGACGTTTGAAACGGGCCTTAGATAGCAATTGTCGTTATAAATATAAAAAAAAACAAAAAAATGTGGTGAAAGTGGAGAGACAGTGACATATTTGTGCCCCCAACCAAAACCTACGTTCCCCATCCCCCACAGGACTGACGTCCTTGTCTATAACAGAAAGGCCACATTGCTTGTTACTACTGAGAGGAGGTGAGAAAATTTGACCATTTTGACAGTTACTCAAAAACAATTAAAGCGACAAGGAATTTCCGCAATTACCTGCTCGAGTTGTAACCAAAGGCAGTAATACCAGTGATGAAAAAGCGATGTGTTTGACTAGCGTCCTCGTCATGCGCAGTAAATAGAGCGACAAATGAGCCCAAGTCACTGTTCTCAGAAACGAGTAACGGCGTGCTTGTAGAAATATTATGAGGTCGATCGTTTGCATCTCTCACACTGACTGTGAAGTTTTGAGTTAAATTTAGGCCTAATAATGAACAAAAATACATAGACTGCAGCTTCTTGCACATTTAACAATTATTGATAGCAACTATATTCTAGTTTGCTTCCAGAGAATGAACTTTTAAAAGCGTTGAAAAAGATGTTTTTGATATTGCCACTAATTTTATTATAATTCTGTAGGTCATTAAGGTTTACTTTCGTTATAAAGTGTTTCTTAACCCATTGACTACCAAAGACCTCAATGCGGCACCACTTCAAAAATTCTTTTAGTCTGTTCGACATCAGATAGTTTTACTCGTCAAGCGAAAACTGATAGTTGTTGAACCCTATGTGGAAATGCGAAGAACTAGTACATCCCTAATTATCAAACCTGTTGAAGCACTCTAAGAAATCAACATGACAAAGTGAACTCGTTTCTTCAATCAGTCTGAATATTTCCATGCGTAAATATTGAAATCGAACGTCAAAAAACGCTTTATCATTAATTAACTGACAAACAAATTACCTAACTAAGTAACTTCAGCTATAACTGTTTACTCTTACCTCCTTGATCTGTAGTTGTAATAATCAAATCCCAATTGCTTCTCTTTTCGTAATTCAAACTCGCGCTTGTCCTCAGTTCATCACCATTGATGTAAAACACGTTTTTCTCCCTCGTGGAAGCCAGCGAGTAATTGAATGACTGCAGCTTGTCTGGGTCGAGGCTACCCAACTGCCCCACAGAAAGCGGCCCCTCGTTCTCTAGCACCTCACTGTTCGACAACGTTATCTGAAGTGGTCTTTCATTGATGTCAATCACTTGAATTTCAAACGATTTCTGTATAGACAATGGTCTCGAAGCAGAATCAGTGCATTGTATTATAATCCTATGACTACTCTCTATTTCATAATTCAAGTCACCAGTCGATGTGAGCAGTGCGTTGTTCTTCCTAGCGATTCTAAATCGGTCCTGGGCAGAGTCGATGAGCTCACAGCTGTGATTTTGCCATGCGCCTTTGGGCCCAAGATTATCTGGATCGTCAATGCTGATATTGGCAACAAAACTTCCAGACAGGCTGTTTTCAGGAACGTTAAGGCTACTTAAAGTTATGTCATTCGGAGCTTCGTTTACATCATCGATCTAAAATAAAACAATGAACAATTAGTTAGAAAAGGTTTACGTGGTCTCAATGTTCACTGGAGCGAGTGGTCAATATTGAGTCACTGCCGAGTGGGGGTGAAATGTTTTGATTCATTTAGTATTGAGTGGTGTAAGAGACTAAGGTTGAGTCGCTACATATTCAAAGGGGGGAACTTAACACTGAGTCGACCTTAAGTCAGAATAAAGATTTGAACAATATAGTCAACAGATGACAGGCAACGTTTTCGAGTCGCTTTATATCGCGCAGGTGAAAGGTTAGTAGTAACTGAGCAACAGGAGACTGCTTTGATAATGAAAGGCCTACTCTGAGGGCAGGAAAATTGCATGGAATACAAGGAAACTGATCCAAGCACAACGGGACTGCTCAAAACACAAGGAGTTTGGTTGGAGGACAATGGCTCGCTCGAAGCGTAAAAAGCCAGCTCCAAGCACAAGAAAGACTACTTGGAAACAATGGAGTACAACGGACAGCAAGCTTATCATAGATAGAAGCAAGAAAAATCACCATAGAGTTACCATCACACCAATGAGTAACTATTTAGTACGGCGAGAGGATACTACATCTAGCTTTTCTTCACCTTGACAGTTAAATTCTGCTTTACGCTAAGTGGAGGAGTGCCAGTATCCGTTGATATAACCACAATTCGAAACTCCTGCCTCTTTTCGTAATTCAAGTTTGCATCAGGTGACGTGTACAGTCGACTTCCTTTGATGGAAAACTTTGTTATTCCCGTTAGAGTGTAACTGTGAGACTGAGAGCTATCCTCGTCAATAGTAACCAGTTCGCCGATCAGCTCATCATTTGCATTCTCATCTACACGGCCAATTAAAGAACCCTGTATGGTCACGCGTTCTGGTCGGTCATTTTCATCCAAAATTTTCACAGTGAAGCTGGTGTCAAGCGAGTGATTACCATCGGAGACTCGCACGATGACTTCGTGATGAGAAGCCTCTTCGAAATTCAAACTACCGCTCACAACTAGCAGACAAGAACAGATTGTTTTGATCTTTGCATCATTGGTGTTATTATGACAGTTCCGTGAGTTATTATTAATTGAGAAGCGACCACCTGAAAAGTAAAAGTAAAAAGTGTCAACGGTATAGCGGCTTAACACCATTATAGATCATATATATACCTGACGTAGTAACTCACGACAAAAAAGTGGATGGATGGAGGGAGGAAATTGGAAGAGTTTAGTAGCTAATTCAGTTTCAGTTAACATAGTATATTTGTGTTCCTTTAAAAACACTGAAATCGATGTACAATACTTTAGTTCCTTCATTTTCCACCATCTTTGACTTTTTTCATTGACCAAATTACCAAAGTTATCCCCCCAGGTATAGGCTGAGCTTGTTGTCTAAGGCAGAGCATTTTACCTTTTAACCAATTAAATGACAAGTATTTATTTTCCCCTACGGAGTAAAACCGTCTGTCGATCGACAGTGCAAATGTGCCAAGTGAAATGTATGAAGAAGGGTCCATTGGCGTTAACGAGGGAAATTGGCAGATAGTATAGTGACTCATCAAATACAAAGAGTATGACCCTGAAGATAACGCCTTTCAACGAGAACTTTGATTTAGACATAGCAAGTCCAAAAGAAAGCAATCCAGGCTAATCTATATCGCCTCTCTTCAGAATGATTTTGTAAGAGATACGAGTAGTTCGGAGTTTTTTTCAAAACTTGGCTATGATTAAGCAAACGGGACTTTACTGAAAAAATGTGAGTACACAATCATCACATGCAAAATGTTTTCTGACGTTTCAAGAACAATCAATTTTGTTGTTATTGTTAACTTTACGTCACCGTTTCTCTATTTGTTTCTGTTATTTACTCTTGGCTCTTTTTTTATTGTATACTTTATATTTATATTTTTATATTTATATAGATATCTAGATGGCCCCCTATGGTCTACCACTTGTCCACTCTTCTATAACTGTCGTACATGCACAACCTCCTAACGTAATAACGTCATACTCAAGAACGAAGTTTTTACTCATCGTCTAATCCTGACCTGCATCATCATCCATTGTGAAAATCAAAATCTGCGCGGCATCTTGATCCAGCGAAACCAATGTTCCAACAATCGTTCCGATCGGGGAATTCTCGCTAATTTTCGCATTATCGTCGGGGTACCAATGCTGTGCGCCAGCCGAAGTTAAATTTGTTTTCAACGGTCCTTCATTGACATTTTCGATAATAATTGTGAAATTTCTATCCATCTAAAAATTCAGTTTAGGTAAGTATGATTAAAATACGGCATCAGTCATGGTCATGATAAAATAGATGGGTAAACCTTGTTTACATATTTTGATACTTTGCCTGCCAAAAATTTGGGCGGACATGATTTTTTGAAAGTTTTAACATACATGAGTTGTTTTATTACGTATATGCTTGCATAACTGGACTATACAAAATTAGGTGCTCACGCATATTCTTGGCAGGCAAAATATCAATTAGATAGACAAAGTTTACCCATCTATAGGAATACTGTAAAAGTGTTCTATTTTTCCTTTCAGCTTAAGCTGAAAAAATAATCGCACTCGCGAGTTGGGATATGGTGGTCCTACTAGCTACATATACCGTTAACATAGGATCTCCGTTGTCTGTCACTCTTGCAGTCAGATGCGCAACGTTTGATTTCTCATGATCTACATGCTTTGCAACGAACAAGCTGCCATTGGCGTGGACTCCGAACAGCCCAGTATTGTTTTGAAGCAAACGATAGACCAGTGCTTGCCCTTTATCTTCATCAGTTGCATTGAAATTCCCAACAATGGTACCGATTACTGCATTCTCCAGAACCCAATTTTTTGACAACGTGAGATCACGTGGTTGATCATTGACATCATCAAGAGTGATATGAACAATCATGACGCGATGCTTTGGAGGTATACCGTCGTCTGTAGCGCGCACACGTATTGGATACACATTTTCTCGTTCGAAATTCAACAGGCAAGCTTTTCCGCCATGATGCATGCAATTCTTGTTAGAGACTGCTACTCTAATCTCGGAGTTGTTTACAAGATTGAACCGGCCGGAAGCGCTGTCCAACAATTGGAAATGATGATTTTGAGAATGATCCTCGTCTACTGCTGCAAGTCTGCCCACCAAAGCGCCTTCTTCGGGATTTTCGTTGGTGGTGTTGGGAGAAAGCGTGATATCATAAGGAGGCTCGTTGAGGTCTACAGCAAAAAGGATGAAATTTATCATAAAGACTACAGCGCAACAAAACAAATTAGAGATTGAATGTCCATAAACGCCGAGAGAGGTTTGTCAAATTCCCGATGACAAAAATAATATGTAATACCACGATGAACAAGTTAACATCATGTGGAAATAAAGAAATTCCATGCAGGGATTCAGGTTCGGTTCCGAACCTACGGCTGATAGTTGCATTCATCGTGATTCGGCTTGTATGCAGGTCTCAAAGTTGTATCACAGTCTATTTAATGACTATGTACTAACCTTGTACACGAATGACAAAGACGCGACTCTTAGTCAAAGCAGGGTTACCATTATCTTCAGACTGTATGGTAAGATTCCATGATGATTTAACTTCATAATTCAGAGGTCGTGTAGTTGTCAAATTATCACCTTGAATTCTGAAAGGCATGCCAGTATCTCCGAGCAGTTTATATGAAAACGTCTGCCGGGTACCATCAAATTCATTGTCAGGATCGATAGTTGATATAGTGGCTAAGTAAACAATGCAAAAAATTATTGACCACTATAAATTACTTTAACTGAATTACCTTACTGTATCTACTCGTTTAAGTGCTACGGCACTCTCCTAACTTTCAGTGCTTCAAATGTGGTGTTTATTCGAACGTGACGTTCGTCTGTATAGATGGCGCTCTTTAAAAATGCTTGTTTTTAAATATAGAGAATTCAAACTATAAAGCATTGCAATAGAAAAGATAAACTATTTGCAGTGACTTGACTTGTAGTATTGTTGGTCTATACTCGCTTCTTGAGCAATTGTATATTTTCCATGTTTTTAGTGCCGCGGTTATTTGAGGGCAGCGCTCCCTACATTTTTTGCTAAGAAACGCGGTGCTCATTCGATAGCGGTCCTTAATTGGGAACGGCAAAAAAAAACGAGAAAATACGGTATGACATAAAATGCTCTATGCATTCACCGCAAACCAATTTGCACACTACACGGAAAAAAATATATAACAAAGTTTTCAAAAATACGTCAATAATTCAATAGGGGAACACGATATCGCAAGTTATACCCCTGTATCAACAAGTCCGATATTATGATTTTTATAATTTTGCATGGCGCAAACAACAATATAAGCATCAGTTTGAGGATACACCACACTATATTTATTACTGCAAAGCTTTACTGATGAAGGTCCGGGTTAACGGACCGAAAGCTTTGCAATAATAAATATACGTAGTGTATCCTCAAACTGATGTTTATATCGTACGTCTCGTGTCAAGATAACTGCAAAAATTTCAAGAGAGCTAATGAGTCTCTTTTTCTCATTTGATCCAAAACTAAAATCTTGACCAGTACTCAAACTCTCAAACTCTACAGGCTGTTACCAATAGCAGTAAAAGTTTTGAGAAGCCGCTTGACTTTGACAACATCCATCATTGTATGACTTTTTCTACACGGGAGAGGCATAGCTAACCATTGCTGCAATCGGTTCAATGCTAATGAACACGTTTTCAATTAAACCAAAGACAACGAATTTTTAAAGAGCTACATATTCAAAATCCTTGAAAACATTGGCATTTTCCGACAAATTTCCATTCACGGCTAACTACGCTACTCTTAGCGTTCGTTTCTTGCCATATTGTCGAATTACACTGTTTCTGTTTAATTGATCATCTGACAAGTCACATAACAGCTAATTCAAAACAAATTCAAACAATTCAAAACAAGATCATAAAACACTATGCTCTCAACTTTATCAACCATACGCATTTCAGATAAATGTCTACACACTCACCAATGACTGCACTGTTTTGGTTCTCCAAAACACTCAAACTCGACAAAATGATATCAGTAGGAGCTTCATTTCTATCTTTGACACTTATAGTAAAATCTTGCTGATACGTCAACTTCGGAGTTCCATTATCGACACATTCTATAGAAACATTAAGCTCCGGAGTCTTTTCAAAATTAAGCACAACACTGCTCACCAATTCTTCAGATCTGACCATGAACTTATTCTGACCAATCACGGAACAGGAATGTTGTTGTCTAAATCTGACTTTATTATCCGGATCCTCGACGGTGAGATTTGCTATTAGCGTCCCTGGGGACGAGTTTTCAGAAACTTCTTGGCTGGACAGTTTTATCTTTGTAGGTGCTTCGTTAACGTCCGCGACCATGATTGTAAAGTTCTGTGTAACGTCGTAAGCCGGTACTCCGTTGTCTATCGACTGTACCGTAAGAGTATAACTAGGCTTGCTCTCATAGTCCAAATGCCTCCCTTCGCTTACATAGATATAGTTACCTGTAACATTAAACAACTTTCCAAAATCATCGGAGATATAGTACGTCCATTGTTGCGAACGATCTTCATCGCTCGTTTTCAGTTCTCCAACAAACGCGCCAACTAAATTTTCGTGCACAACCGCTGACATACCACCACCCAAAGTAATATCCGTAGGCGCATCGTTACAATCAACTACAAGGATAGAAAACGTCTCGACCCGAAATAGACCATGAGTATCTGTTACACGTACTGTAATAGACCGTGCTTGATTCAACTCGTAGTTCAGGGGTTTGAAAAGCAATAACTTGACAGCACAAGATGTCATATTTTGGTCTTTAGCAAGAGATTGGCACTGCAGGCTAGATTGCTGTAGAGAAAACTCTCCTTCGGAATCGTCGTCTAAAGTAAATTTGAGATCTTGGTTAGCGTCCGCATCTTTAGCAAGTAGCGTTCCTACTACACTTCCGGTCGTGGCATTCTCAAATACTTCCGGGGATTGGACACTATCAAAATTCACAGCAATGGGAGCTTCGTTGATATTGAGAACTTCTATGGTGAAGTTTCGTGTCAGCTAAAAAAGAGAAGATAGATAATGCAAATATTTTATTTGATTCAACCGTCTTGCTCGAAAAAATTCGAAAACCGAATAAGATTCATTACACAGGCAGTATGAAAACATCGAACAGTGTCTAAAATGCTTGTATCTTGCCTGTAATTTGCCTGCATGCTCTTAACAAGCAACAGTTATCTCAAAAATTTGAAAGGAAGTTTCATCAACGAGCAGTTTCGGAAATCCGAAAGAAAACGTATCATATGCCTGATTTGTACTGAATTTTGCGTTCATTTTGAGGCAATATGGCGTGTGCTTATTCTCGCAGTTTTGATAGGTTCATGAAAATAGACAGGGCAGTAAATTTCGGGAAAGCTTTCTAAACAGCATTTGATTTTCTTTAAAGATCTTTAATGTTATCCACGAGTGAAAAACATTGCCGGTGTTTGGCTTTTCTCCTCTTTGCTCTTTTTATTCATAATTTTATAGCAAAAAAGACAAGAAGCAGATTGTTACCGTGATACTAATACCTGTCCAATAAATATTTTGTGTTGTTTACGTTGAAAAATATGCGATGTACATATTGTTGAGGTCGATACTATTATCAAGAATTTATGAAATTATGAATTTTAAAATTTCAAATTTTGAGTAGCGCATTTGTTTTCGCTCGTGTAAATTTCGCAAGGTTTTTGCTAGCGCGACTTTTATTTTGCATTCTTATATTGTTGTGAAATCGTGAAATTAAGGGCAAAGCAAGTACAAACCCCCAATATTAGTCCGTGTAGGAGTTTACAACTTCTGCGGCAAACGTTTGATGATGTTGTTCATCGATGGGATTTCTGTTGGTTACAAAGCGGTTAGAAAATTACCTTCAGTACATTATGACCATTGTCAGACACAGCTACAGTAATAACATGTTTCTTATCAGCCTCATGGTCAAGTAACTCTGCTGTGACCAACTTGTTCCCATTCAACACAAATTTCCCGCCATCGTCGTTAATCAATGAGTAGCTTAGCTGTTGACCAAGGTCCTCATCACGTGCTGCGAACGAACCAATCACAGTTCCCAACGTTGCATTTTCTAGAACCACGCTTTTCGTCAAATTAAGATCACGAGGTCGATCATTGTCATCAGTAAGGTAGATAGTGAATGTTTGATGGAACGTCTTGGCAGGACTTCCGTTATCAATGGTTTGGATCGTGACATTATAGCTTGATTGATCCTCATAATTTAACCGACATGATTTACCACCATGTTTGAGACAAAGTTCATTTGATACTGCAACCTTTAAGCCCATAAACACAGATGGTTAGGCATTGATTACAAAACAAAACCAGACTACAACGAAGCACTCAAAAGCAAGGATATAGAATGCTCGAGTCAAAATATATTTAATAAGACCATCTTGCACGAAAACTGCGTTGCCTACACGGGCAATGCGTGTATTTTGAGTCAAGATCAGGAGCAGAAGGAGAAACGTTATGAGCACAAGCTGAGAAGAACAAGGTGAAAATTCAGGAAAAGGAGAAGCAAGCCAAAGAAACAAGCTACAAGCCAAGGAGTACAAGTGGCAAGTGTATGTTCGACACATGAGCACGTGGAGGAACGTAAAGAGCGCGATAAGCGAACTATTCTAGCAGATCAGCAAGCTAAGGAGCACAAAGAGCAACTTGAGGAGACAACGAGCAAACTGAGGAGTACTAAAAGCAATAGCACGAGGAGCAGCTTGAAGAGCGTAAGGAGCAGTCTAAGGAGCAGGCCATTTTAGCACAAACGGCACGCTAAGGAGCGCAAACAGTCAGGAAAACTGGGAGCAAGTTAAGAAGCACAAACAGCCATCTCAAGAGCACAAAGGACAAACTCAGTCGAACAAAAAGCAAGCCTAGCAGCACAAGGAGGAAACTCAAGAGCCCAACAAGCAAGCTCAAGAGCACAAGCAACAAGTTGAAGAGCATGAGGAACAATTCAGGCCCCGTTTACACGGTACCGGATTCGCATGGTCACGGCATCGACTTTAGCCACTATATATGTGCTTAGTTTTGTTCTAACAACTTTTTCGAGGATTAGTTGTTATTAAGTTCTGCAACATTATCATAAATTTACGAGATAAACTGGCCTCGAAACTGCTCAATTTAATGTCGTGACCATGCAAATCTGGTACCTTGTAAACGGGGTCAAAATGGAGTTGAACTGTACGAGAAACAAATTGCCGCAATTTGCTGTGCAACATTGTTGCGTTGCAAGGGTTAGCTCGAATTCGATCGTATTGCTGGGGGTGAAGTTGGTGAAAACAATTGAGTGCGTGTTAATTTTTGTCTTCTCTTTTGATGTTTTTCGACAGATTCATCCACACAAAAGCCGACGACCGTTCCCTTAGGTAACTTTAAATGTTTTTGAGTTTTGTAATATTTGTCGCACTTTGTGTAGTACAGGTCTTTGGAATGAAACAGATGAACTTCATGTATGCTGGCTTTCGGCAACAGTGTCACATATGACGTAACATGCAGGATTCAACTCGTATTTGTATCTTACTTCTGATCGATTGAGTTGTGATCCGTCGCGCAACGAAAAAATATCGAATGGAATTAGAAAAGTGGGCAAAACTAAAAACAAACAACCTTTTCCTATAATAAAGACTATAACAAATTACAAAATACAGGATAAGCACTCCAGTGACGTCACGTTGAAACCGCTGAGCTTTTGCGAGCCGCCATATTATGGCAAAATGGCGACCTTCTATATGCAATATTTGGAGGTGGCTGTGTTGAAATATCTCACGTACGAAAACGAATTAAGGCCTTTCATAGGAACTCAACTTGTTTTAGGGATAGACCTCTCCTTTAAATACTAAAAATATAGCTCTGCGCGAAGTTGGCAAATTTTGTATACTTTTGTATTACGTGCAGGAAATTGACGTCATCCTGCGGAATTTATTCTACTTGCATATATTTCTCTGCGATTTTATCATTTAATAAACCTTTTCATTTTATTTTATTCTTTTTTATTGTATAAAGCAATTAGATTACGTTTAGCCATTGTCTGTTCAGAAATAGATACACAGAACGTCATAACGTGGTGAGAACAAAGAATGACCACTCGCCTTCGGCTCGTGGCCGTTTTTGTTCATACCGTGTTATGATGTCATCTGTGTATCTATTTCTGAACAGATATGGCTGAACTTAATCTATGTGTGAAATAGCACGTACAAAGAATTTGTAATTGATTTCATATATTTCAGTGTTTAGCTGCTATTCAAATAACTACATAAATAAAAGATAGATTGACCTGCAAAGACTTATGAGTGTAGTTAACGAAAATTTTTTTTGTTTTTTACTTCTTCTATTTAGCATACAACCACCAGTGTGGTAGTTATTATCAATGGACAGCTAGCACAAGCGTTAATTTGCCTTATTGCTATTACGTTAGAACCAACCTAGTCCGGTAAGTGTCGGGAAATGAAAGCAAAAGATAATGGAAAACCGTTTGGATGTGCGACACGTTTTTGGGATCTTCAGTATTTTATGATAGCTACTGTACCAACGGATGATCCAGCTACAAAGTAAAAGTTGACCTAGAAAAGACGAACGAAATACATCATCGCAGCTTAAAATTTAAAGCAGTTTAAATTAAGTAAAATTGCAAAGTTTGGTTGCAAATGTTGTAAAATGTAGAAAATATAGTACTGCATGCGGATGTTGGCAAATTTTGTATATTTTTGCGTTACTCGTGAAGAACAAACAAGCTTGGGCTCAAAATTGATATTTTAGTCCGCCAGTACTACAAATCTATACCCATGCAATCTTCAAACTTTGGCCTGGAGGGCAATATTCCGCAGCCAACCTTCGCAGTTTTACTTGATTTAGGATGCCCTTTTTAGCCGTAAAGATGGAGTTTGGTCTTGTCGTCCAGTTCAAAATTCTGTCGATAGTTGGAATGGCCCAGTAAAATCATGCTGCATCTAATTATCCTAATAACACTGCGCTAGAATTCAAGTCTAAAGTTCGTTCAAACGCCGTTCCATTTTCGGACTTGTATCGGTTTATAGAGGCAGAGTGAAAGTAAACTAATGGCATTACTTG
>JAODVM010015899.1:0-20087 GCA_025400095.1 Phenganax marumi
CCAGCTGAGCCATTTTTGCATGGCCTGAACGCTGTCTGCACGCAAAAATCAATTTGTCGCTACACGGTGTTTCACGCCGAAGCGATCTTTCGCGGTGTTTTCAGCTTTTAACAGCAAATATTCCACCAAACTGTACCTAAATTAGAGTTCAAAGAAATGTATTTGTTCGCCGCCCTAATTTGGAAGCATGATTAGTCGTTACTATAGCAATAAGCTCCATTACGAGCACACTTGTTTGCATACGTCATTTAAGTTGAATTTACTGCCGTTGCATCTACGATCCATCTCTGCTTCGAAAGCATTGTCTCTCAATAAAATCATCAGGAAAATGGCTTTGTGAAGTTCCCAGCAAAGCTATGATGCACTTGGTGATATACAAGCATCGTTTGGTAAGTGAAAAACACTAACTTTTCTCTTGCACGTTAATTTTTGTGTTTGCTCGATGTCTTTGTCATTTTTGCGTGGCGGCAGACCAAAAGCAGACTAATTGATTTCTTGCAAGAAGCTAATTTTAAAAGAAACCAAACCAGATGATCACTGTGAAGATCATGAACTATACACATCTCTGAAGACAACTTACAGCTCAAACGACTCGAGTTTATTTGACAATTGTGTTCGTACCATCATCTTACCTTTTTCCAAACTATAGTCTCGTGTTAAGAAAAAACAACGAGCATAAAAGAGAGAGAATACAACTAGTTTCAGCATTCTTCTACAAAACAGATCAGTTATTGAACCATTCGAAACGAATGCTTTGTTCGAGTTATTGACACTTCTTGCAAGGTTTTCGGGTCGATGTTTCCTGCAATTTTTGCGCCCCATTGTTCAACTTCGTGCTGCATGTAGAGTAGTAAGACAGGCACGTTTTCCTTGATGGCTGCAGTAGAGAAACAAGCTAATTCACCTTTACAACACTTTTTGGTAAAGAAAAACTTGCTCGTGTTCGCCTTTACGTCTAACAAAGCCCCTTGATTGTGCTCGCTGGAAAACTTGACAATTTCAATGTACAGTACACATGCACGCATCAGTAATTAGTATCAGTAGCTACCACAGAATTTACCACAGTAAACTTTAAACATACGATTCTTTTCGTCGCAGATTACTATAGTCTACATTCTATTCCCGCAGGATCAGCATTGACAGGCTACACGAATATGATCCAAAGAGCAGCGTGGATCGGCTTCAAATATCGTAGACGAAAGTTACTGTTGCCTCGCGTTTTGTTTTTCATCGGAGCGCTGTGTGTTACTTCATTATTGCATTCTTTTGCATCTACTGGAGTTCAATACATAAGTTCAGGTACAACAACGGGACGTTTAGATAATCCTAGACCACCCTAGCATCTGTTTTTTTTTATTCTGGTCTTCGTGCCGTATGCGTACGGGCACAAACTATCAATTACAACTAGCTTTTCTGTATGTATGTAAGTTGTTGGCACCGGATCAGCCGCTGAGGATAAAAACGGCGCCAGAGCTAACATTTAAGATTCGGATGGTATAAATTTACCAGCTGTAAATTTTCCACGAAAGCTTTTATTCGCGTATGGTCAAAGTGCCCTTGTGCATGGAGTGTTCATAGAGTAGTACAACAGTTTATCTCACAATTAAGGCTATGTTTACACTGGTTTACACGAGAACGGTTCCGCAGAGTCACAACACCGAATTCAACCATTTTGCGGCCGTGTTTACTCTTGAAACTTCTTGTATTAAAAGTATTCGTTCAATTCTGCTCTACCATAGAAGATTTAGGCTCCAAACTCGCCTTTGAAGTTTGAATGGGTGGATTCGATGTCGTAACTGTGTGGAGCCGGTACCGTCTAATTGCAGTCCAAGACACGTTCCTTCGTGTCCCAAGTTTTTTGAATACAGTTGCCGACGGTCGATGATTATACTCATCCGACTTTTATCCTTGTTCGTCCAAACTGAAACTAATAGAATCCTTTACACACCAGCTGCCGTTGTTAACCGTTTGACTTGCTCTATTATCTTCCAATCATCGACATCGTGATGATCGCCTGTTCCACTTTTCTCCTGTTGAATAATTTACAGGCAAATCATCCAGCTACAACAAAAGACATCTGCTGTCGACAAGCAAGTGGGAAACATGTGACTTTGAGACCAATTATCTACGAAACGAAACTGATCCAGATCATAAGCACGTCACACCGAATGGAGCGTATGGATGGATGTGTTTACACATCTTTGGCGTCGTAATCATATTTATTGGTAGCTATATACTAGTATATTGAAAACACAACATTACCGCTTCATCCATTACCTTTTATCTTTCCCCTTTGTATTCTTTCGCACTTTGTGTTCGAATTGAGGGACGAAGTAGGATTTTTCTTGGTGGCAGGGAAAGCTTCTAAACTTTCCAGTGAACTGCAATTTAAATCCACCATGCCCATAATTTGGTGTTGTAGGCGTTTTGCGAGCTGACATTTTCGACAAACGAGAACACTTGGGCCCTGGGGGGGATGCCTACTCCACCCGACGTTCTGCCATGTCTAACTACACTCATACACTATATTCCTGACTTTGAGAGGTGTTAGCTCATCACCTAACAATTTATGTGATGTGATTATAACAGTAATTTGCTCTGGGCAGAAGTCCGATCTTTCATGAGCCCTGAGGTTCTGTAAAACCTCGTGTTTAAAGAGTTAAATAAAAAGCTGTTCTTCTGCATATCCCGCATCTGTAATACATGTACGATCTAATTTTTACCTCCCTGGTGAAATTTCTTTCACTGTTTCATTTCTGTACTTTCAACGTTTAGCTCTAGCTATTATCTGCGATGATTTCTTCGTGCCGTCATTAGAAGCAATTTCAGAGAAACTTGACCTTTCTGAAGATGTCGCAGGCGCAACCTTCATGGCAGCGGGATCATCAGCACCGGAGTTGTTTACATCCGTCGCTGGAGTGACAGCGGATAGTGATGTTGGCGTTGGAACCATTGTGGGGTATGAAGACGATTATTAGTACTGTAGCTGAATAATACATGATTATAATGCAGGGTGCGTGCAGATGTTCTGAGTGAGCGTGGAGAATGTCGCGTTTCCAGTGCGATTTAAAAAGTCAAGCAATTCGTCAAGCAAACTCTTGCAACTGGAAACGAAAACTTTAGCTTTCTCTGCAGCCAACCTGTCACGTTGAAAATTTCGGTCTCAACTTTGCTGTTAAGGGCGGAACCAACTGAAGAAATTTTCTTTGCTTTTCCGCCAAGAATTAATTTGACACCCAATCTTACCAATTGCAAACTCTTCTTCTAGGAGTGCAGTTTTTAATCTATTGGTTATCATAGCATTAACGGCTGCTCTTACAACGCAGGTAGTAACAAGTCTCATTTACAATAGTAATTGCAAGCCCTCAGTTTCAGGACTGGTTTAAAGGTTTAAAGGCCAGTTTCTACTTCAATTGTATCGTAGCGTACCGTTTTTCTTTGTTCTAATGTCATTAGCTATGCTCTGGGGCCAGTTGTTCGAAAGGTGGACAGCGCTATTCACCTTTCGAACAACCGACCACTGGTGTTAAGGAAACAAAGAGATCCCTTACGTTATGCTGCGGTACAGATGAGGAAGAAAATGGCGTTAAACTTTCCACATACGTGCCGAACCCAACGCAGTTGATACAAAGACAAACATACCGTCTCTTTGAGCTCATTTGCAAACTTACGTTAGGCTCGCGAGAAGTGCGTAAAAAGTGCATGACATATGTTGATTCCACTTCAGTAGTTGAGTATGACGAGTTGATCCTCTGCTAATTTTCTTTTCACTCTTCTTTTCCCAAAATCTAGACACTTCAGTTAGACTGGCGACCACTCTTTCGCGACTCCGTCTGCTACGGTCTCTCAATAGTAATGTTCATAGTCTTTGCCTGGGACTCGGAATTCAAATTTTATGAATCTGTAATCTTACTGTCGCTGTATTTCTTCTACATCTTACTTATGAAATATAACAGCAAATTAATGAAGTATTTAGAGGGATGGGGGTAAGTTACGACAAACTAAAATGAATGATTTATTAGGAGAAATTATTTGCCAGATAAACGTAGTCGCTTTTTATGCAACCATGTTTACCTGTCTGTAAGCAAAATATCTCCCAAAATATTGAACGGATTTTGACGAAAATTTATAAACATAAATAGGCATATGCGAAAGCAACTCTGTTTGTCTGTCTGTAAGCAAAATATCGGCCAAAATAGTGAACCGAGTTTGACGAAAATTTATAAGCGTAATAGGCATATGAGAAAGACCAACTTATCAGTACTCCGTTCACAGTTCCAAGTGTTCTCCTTCCTCTAGGAAAAAGATAGGTCGAGTTAGTCCCGAGGTTGTGGAAATACCAACAGCAGAAAAAGACACAGGAATTAACGAGCATGAAGGAAGTGGTGACGCTACTACACAAGATTCTACTACTGATGCAATTCCACCACAAGGAAGACTTCCACCAATCCAACCATTAACGGTAAACACTCTCTAAAAGTCAACAAAGTAAACTAAAAGGCCATCTCAGGTACTTCAGAAGTCAAAGTTTCTGTTGTCCGTTTAACCACCATAAACTTACCTTGTGCTGCAAACTCACACGACGCAACAAGCTCTTTCACTGTCAATGCATCTCTCGATGCGCCACGACAGGGACAAGGCCCTACTTACATTATCTATCTTTACAACTATCCAAGACTACATGATTTTCTCGTCCGAGAGAAACTCTTACCACCTAAAGGGGTAACACAACTTTGGTCGTCGTGATTTATCCCACGAAACCAGATGGATTTCTTGCGGTATACTGTTTAGTGGAATATAATTTATCTTCGCTGGAGACCGCGCAACTATGTAACAGACTCTCTTTATGTGTGTAATCTCGATCGCCAGTGAAGCCCCACCATAGCTACGCAACAATGCAATCGCCATGCTGGTCATAGTGAGGCTATGCAGGGAGCCAATTCGGAGAACATGCAGATATAAGGTGTCCCTTAGTATTGACCGGCCACAGACCAACCTTTCAAACTAGATTAATATACAGTTCTTTTGCAGGTCATGATTGCCGATCCTTCAAAATCTACCCATAGCATTGTTTCAGGTCAAGGGAGCCACATTCACTTTACACATTCTCACAAAGGAGATATATCTCGACCATTTGTAAGTATCTCATCGTGATTCGCCGAAACTTCTGTAAATGATAGGCGTAGTGTTCTAGAAGAACTGGAAAGTGTTGCACGGGGGTTTACAACTACTATAAGGCACTAGTGAAAGGCACTTCGCGGAAAAAGCTGGCCCGAATGCAGGATATTCTCAATCAGGGTGATTTTACATGCAAGTCTCAGCCAGGAAGCGGTAGTCACAGTCAGTTAGCGTATAATAGAAGTTTCTAATGATGTTCCACCAAGATCTAACTGACTTGTGTTCTGAAATTTTACAACGAGCAGGAAGCGATTTAATATCAAAGTTGAGGCAGATGCAGACAGCTTAGCAGAAATTCGACAAGATATGTCGCGAATTTCGATCGAAAGTCACACTAAGTTCTTTAGTTTCTTTCACGCTTCCTTTTCCACGACACCTTCACCAAAACAATGATTTCTTACCGATGTACGTTGCTGCGCCTGTGACTACCATTTTACTATCACATGAAAGACACGTCCTGGCAGTGCTAGGTCTAAGAAACTAGATTTAGCCACGCACGCAGCGGCGGCAACTTCTAACTCTCAACCTTTCCTCGCTTCTTCAATATTTGAATGTGACGACGAACAGACAAGACGCAAAAGCTCAGTCGCACACTTCACCTGCCCTCATGAAATGGTCAAAGTGAAATCAATTGCTGCCGGACATATTCAAAGGGAGGTACGACGACATTCAACGCACAATGATAAAAACGATGAGAACAATTTGAACGAGCCGGGAGAGACGCAAAGTACGTGCAATGAAGGTGAACAGCGAAATGAGGACGACGGAATGATTCGAGTGATTCCGTGTTTTCCGAAGATATCCGCAGGTACACCGGACAAACCCGAAGGCGGAGGACTTTTCGCACATGCTCATTACCTACTAGAGTGGTTTCTCTTTATCGCCTCGTTCCCATTCATATGCATGTTCACATGGACGATCCCAAATTGCTCAGAAGCTCACAACAGAAAGTACTTTCTCGTCTCATTCTTTGCTTCGATTATATGGATCGCAATCTTAAGTTTCGGCATGGTCACTCTCGTTGGTAGAGTCGGGTGTATTTTGAACATTGATAAGTTTACAATGGGCTTGGTCGTTGTCGCAATTGGTACAAGTATCCCGGTAATTTTATAATTATTGCTTCATATCGAATACTATCAAACTCACTAAGAACTTGAACAGATTAGCGAAAAACGAGGCACACGCGCAAGAGATTCGCATGAAGACCACCCCCAGTAGATTTCAAGTCAAAACAAAAACTGAAGTCCTTGATTTTACTTCAGATTTTATTGAACAAACTGTGAAATCAAGGCCATTCATTGTTTTTGGATTTGATCTGTGTTACTAAGGTAAAAACTCAAGTTAAAACTGAAATATTGACGTATCGATAACTTTATTTGCAGGATGCTTTAAGTTCTATTATAGTAGCGCGAGACGGTTTTGGCGACATGGCCGTTTCCAACGCCATTGGCTCCAACGTATTTGACATCGATCTGGGTATTGGTTTACCGTTTGTGCTCAAATCTCTCATTGATAACCTCAATCCAATCAAACTTCTCGGTGAAATAGATCAGGTAAAGCTTGTACATTAATTTACAAAAGCCCATCATATACTATGGGGAATAGATGTGATGAATTTTCGCTCTATCTTAAGGCCCGGTTTACACTGGCAAAGTTTCTGTGATCAAAGTAGGAATTTTTCGCCGGGAAACTCTGTGTTCTGAAGAATTTTTAAGAAATATCAGAGTGAAGTAGTTCATTGTTGAGCACTGTATTAGTTCCCTTAAATGCTTTTAGCAAATCCTTCAAAACTTAGGATTTGCCTCTTTGAAATTCCCACTTCGATCACAGAAACTTTGCCAGTGTAAACCGGGCCTAACTTGACTCGATGGAAACAGACAAATATCACTATAATCTAAAATTTGATCCACGTAGAAAGAAGGGTGTTCGCGGAAAGAACATCTTAAATTTATTAAAATAGCAAAGTTTGCTTGCGAAGCGTTGTAAAACGTGGTAAATATAGCCCTACGAAGTTTGCAAATTTGGTATATTTTTGTATTATGCACGAAAATTGCTACCATCTTTGAGCCGAAGCAGTAGCAATTTCCGCTTGTAATACAAAAAGATACAAAGTTGGCAAACTTCGCTGGGCTGTATTTTCCGCATGTTTCAACATTTCGCGACCAAACTTTGCGGTTTTACTATATCTAATATGTTCTATCAGCAGCGAAAACGAATTTACTTCATTCGCATAGATCGAAATTCATTCTATAACAGGAAGTGTCCATTGCGGCAATGAATAGCAAATTTCATTTTCTTCAAGGCATTGTACGATAATGACGAGCTGGCAATAGTTCCACACGTAAAATTTGGCTTCATACTACTATTGATCCTAATAGTATGTATCGGCGTGTTTGCCGCCGTCAAATTCCGTTTGAATCGAACCATCGGCATCTCATTCTTCATCATGTACTTACTGTTTGTAACCTACGCCTACATACAGGACTTGTGGTGCGAGCATGATTGCTAGCATCACTTATGGAAATATGAAGTGGATTTCAAATCTTGTAGCATGTTTTTCTTGTTATCTGTACATACAGAAGGATACTTTTCTACGAATAAAGGACACATTGAATTGCTTTTAAAATCTGCGTTATTGCATCTTTCGTATCATAGTCAATGCATGAAGCTACAAGTACCGTACATCCAGCGGGCAAATCACTAACGATTTCGGGTCCTTGAACTGCATTTTCATTACATAATGTAGGTCCCCTCAATACGCCCATATTATAAAAGTGATATTTGAGCAGATTATACTGTTGGTTTACGCTAAAAAAATTCCGCATCCCTAAATTAAACGAGAGGTTATGCGCGGGAAAAGCGTATTGCTCTGAAAGTTACCATGATATAGTGTTTCCTGAAGTTGCGACAGTGAAGTGAGAAACAGTATCAAATCAGTTCCTTTGTTCCGTTTAATGACAAACGTACAGTATTTACAATCACTGCAACAACAGTCAAATTAGGCAGTTTCATGCTAAGATACAACACTCAAGAAACTATGCTCGTATTGTTGCAATAAATCTTCAGATCAGACGAATGAAGCGTACTAGACTACTATACAAGGTGTCCAAAAAGTAACTTCTTGGAGTTCGTATTAAATACAACCTACAAATGCGACTTGACAGATGCTGCACCAAGGATGGGAAAAACAGAAGGTCTAATACACTTGGGATATTGACAAGACCTTTCAACCGCGTGAAGGTGTTATAAGTAAAAAGTTAATTCAAATTTCACTAAACTCACCTTTTTGTGCTATAGGTAAAATTATTCTTGTGGCTTGACTGCTTGAGAGCAGAACAAGCACAATTTCTGTAGAGCCGTTGAAGCAGTACTTTTGAAATATCTACGTGTATACTAAGTTTCCCTTTGATTTTCAAGATCTCTTCATATCCATACTCGTGAAGGTTGCGATTGCTGTGGTTGTGCAGTCAACTTTTTTTCAATTTTCTCTCCCGCATCAATTGTAATTTCTTCATCCATCTATCGTTTTTTACCTCTTCACGTTCATGCAACTATACACATAGAAAAAGCTTGGTTTATTCGCTGCCTTCGTTACGCTAAGTATGGGTGAATTTCACCAGCACAATTTTAATGGGCAACAGCAGATGTAGCCTCATGTGTGACTGCAGACGCCACAAAAACAGATGGGTGGGTACAAAATTGATTATGCATGCACAGTCCATTGAACTTTAAGCTGACTCTGATACAGTGAACGGTATTAGAGTGCACTGGCATAACTGTAGGCTATACAGGTAAGGCCTGGGTAGGAGAGTGCATCATATAAAGATGAAGCGATACTAAACAAAAACTGGACTCGAGGAAGCATTAAATAGTAGATCAAATATGAATACTGATAAGTTAAGTATATTCATAACAGATGTGCAGTGCATTATATACTATACCAGTCCTACAAAACTCCCCGCTAAACTATTGTGGACTAGCTGGTGCAAAAATGCAGCATGTACATAAAGCAAAACTGGAAGGAGAAATATAAAATGATTACATACCAAAGATGCCATTACAACGCCAGTCTTCTTCTCTGACGACTGCACATGCAGGTGAGTAGATACTATTGAAGTAATGTTGTTTTTTGAAACAGAACTACCATTGATTCCAAATATGGCATCCTCATGACTTCTTTCATTCGAATTCATGGAAACGCCATTCTCGCTCTGCATGAAAAAATGATTAAAGGGACAGTGATTATACTGCGCAATCAAACTACGCGCAAACATGAAAAATTGTTTTTGATTAACATTTGAAGTTTTCTTGAGTGAAGACTGGTACTGTACAAAAACATTGAAGGATGTTAAGCTGACCAACAGTGGAAATACGAGAATTTTCAAATGGTAAAATTGTGCTGCAGTAAGTAAATGACATGAAAGAAACCTTTTAGCCGACTCTATTCCATAAAGTAGGTCATATAGTAGCACGCATTTTTTTCAAGTTTCCCTTTTGAAATATTTCTTTTCACCAACTAGAACCTCTTTGAAAGGCTTTAAATCAATAAAAACGCTTTTCTTTCAAATTCACGTCTTCTGTATTTGTCGTGAACAAATGAAAGCAAATGATCCAAAACACGGAACAACTTCTTGGCACAAAGTAAATGCATACTACTGCAAAGACGTAAGAATTTAAGTACATCTAAGGGAGAAATTTGGCCTTGTTTTTCTACCGCGCGTCAGAGCGGTCTCGCCGTTAAATCTGCTCCACACCATCCCGAAAAGCACAACCAGACAGTATTACAGCAAGGCTGACACCGTTCGTACCATACACTTGCCTTGTTTGAATTCTGCGATACAAATGCTTCTTGAGAAAAGCCAGCACTTTCTATTTTTGCAAGAGCATCAGCACTTGGAATGTACGAGTCTTTGACACCTGCATAGTATATAAAACATAATAGTAAATAATATGTCAGTAAATAAATACAAAATTCACCAGTGTTCATCTTTAATTTATAAAGTGTCTTTTACTTTACCAGTACTATCTTTTCCCCTATCTTTGACGCCAGAAGCCTTCTCCCGATTTGACAACTAGAAAATGCAGAAAATTCAAATTAAAGCATGTAGCTAGATGATCTAAAAGATATAGTCACACAAAAAAAAAGTTTCTTGGATAGTCAAGAATTAAGCTAATTGCACTATTCAAAATTGTGCAAGTTAATTGACTAAGCTAGCTGAGAAAATCATTCGAAAATGAAGTAAAGGGGAGCAGCAGGGGGTTGGGGATGAAGCTAATCCTCTTTCTTAGTCAGCTAACCAGTAGCTCTGCTACTGAATCTTCAAGGAATCAGATCAATGTGGTCGTGTTAAAAAACTAGCAAAGTTACCCGAGATGACGATGAAGACGATGAAGAGCTTGATCGACTCCTGAAGCAAAAATGATTTTCAAATCAGAACCACAAAACTAAATGTTTAACTGAAATAATCTTGTCACTGTCATCTGTTTAACAACAGGAGAATTTACTAGTCAGAGGGATAATAGAGATTTAATGGGTTCACAAGACTGTCGGACAAGACTTTTAATTGTCAAATCATTCAGTGGCAAAGCACATCAGTGCATCGTACTTAGGAATTTCAATGCAAGGAAATTCTTAGCAAAAAGCAAAATGCTATGATCACCACTGTGTCAAATGACATATGTGGGAGAAAATAAAGAGTATTGACTGGTGGTGTGCTTGATAGCAATGAACCTTTAACCTTATAGACAAAATTTCAAAAATTTCTAACCAGGAAAATCTTTTACAACAGTTTGAAATAGCATTCTGAATTCAGTAAAACTGCCAAATTTGATTGGGAAATGTTGTAAAATAAGGAAAATATAGCCGTGCAAAGTTGGCAAATTTTGTATATTTTTCTATTACGCGCGGGAAATAAATACCCCGTTCGAGAAAATGGGCATCAATTTCCCGCGCGTAATAGAAAAATATACAAAATTTGCCAACTTTGCATGGCTGTATTTTCCTTATTTTACAACATTTCCCAACCAAACTTGGCAGTTTACTACATTCATGATGCTCTCTTTCAGGCTGTGGTAAAAGCTTTTCCTAGCTCAAAATTTTTTGAAATTTTGTCTATAAGGTTAAAGGTCCATTACCTATCTCTTTTCCTTCTTCTGTCCCTGTTATACGATGATGAACGTGATTCGCGTCTTTGTGATCTGCTTCTTGAATGACTTGCCGAGCGATTGTACCTACCTAAATCAACAAAAATAAATATATCACCCGATATTTTTAACTCATTTAATGCCAAGTCTCACTCCAACAAGTAGAATGGTCTGGCATTAGACAAAGTGAATACATAAGAGAGCCAAAATGGGTGTTCTGCCACTTGAAGTTAAACGGTTAAAGGCAGGAGTTCCCCATACTTTCTTAGTTTTGTTATTGTTATATTAACTGATAAAGTCGTTACAGCCTCACCCAAGCATAAGTCCCACTCCACCAAAATAAAAAATACTAGGGTACTATGCTACTCACCAGGTTAACAAAAAAATTGTCAGAGTAGCAAGAATTACTCTTATGAGTAAAATAATCAGGTAAAAGAAAGAGTGAAATAACAATGCAGAATGCACGGATTCATATCAACAACAAGTTAGTTGCTCATACAGCAATTCCCAAAATTAAAAAATTGTGTGCATTTTTTCTCATCAAAATTTTGTAAATATTTCATTGCAGTTTGCTGCTGTTTGTTATCTATATAGTGTTTTCACGCAATTTTTATATCAAAACTAAAAAAGCAAGAAAACTGGTTGAGATAAGGTCGTACACAATGGTGAGTGTCAAAACAAATGTATAAATGTATATTGCTCGTTCCAGCTCAGCCAATGTTTATATTACCGATCAAAAGCACTGACAGTACTTTGAGTACAGTGAGTGTGTAACGGAAAATGCTGAAAACGTGCAAAATCACAAATGTGCAATAGATACCATATCAACATTTGAACATGTATTTTACTGTTCAAAACCATTCAAAAATTATATAAAACATATTGTACATTACTGCAGCATAGTATGCACAATGATGGTTTCTAAATTTTAGTATACTGGTACCAACAATTTTCAATTTAACACTATAAGAACAGAGTTGAGTAATTAAACTCAACTTTACCCTTCTTTCTACATGAAAACATGGGGTACATATTCGAAGACAAATTTCTGAAGTGCTCTGAATTGTAAAGCACTAATGAAAGAAAGACTTTGGTCCAAGAAGGCAAACAGACTATTAGTATACATGGTCAAATTGTGTAATGTCAAGAAGCACAAAAGGGTAGACACAATCATTGCAACATTGGTGGGCTAAAGTTGCCATCAATAGATTCAATAGTGTTTTCATAATGTTTAAAAAACCAGCTGTGAAATCCCTATCGCGTTCTATGATGCTCCATGCCCAATATCCAGAAAAAGCATGGGAAAGGTCTAAGACAGAAAGTATTGGCATGCTCACAATACTGACACGTGTGCCACTTTTTGGGAGCAAAAGTCTCCCTATGACAACTTGAATGTCAACTGGCCCTGGACATATGTAGAGACTGGGCACTGTCCACAATGCCACTCAATGTACAATAAGCTGAAGTACCTTGTGTGGCATCAGACAGAAAAGAAATCTATAAATTCGCTAGGCAGGGTAAAAGAGCAACAGAGAGTGCACTATCAGCCATCAGAATGGTGCAACGAAGTGCATTGGCTTCTTGCCTTTTCAGATCACCAGAGTACTAATGTTGTCATATCACAATGTTATTTCATATAATTGTGGGTACAGTGTTTTGCTAATTAATGGATTATGGCACTGGGTCTGATAAAGGAAAATCACTGTCGCTTCACAGATAAATTTTCAACTTTTTTATTATTATTTAAAAAGAAGAATGATGATCTTCTGATACACCTAATTTATGCCTTGAGCCCACCAAACAAGGGCAAATTGACAAACAAGACCTCAGGAGGAGATATTCGGTGTCTTTTGACATAGAATAACTTCCCAGGGTGCGGAATTTTTGCATTGTTAAAAAGTCACAGTCAGGGCAAGACATTGATAAGCCTAAAAATTCAATGACAAATTCACATACTGGATACCGGAATACATGAAACACCTTACAGTCTATTAAAACTCAACCAAAACAAGAAAAGCGCATATTTCATGTCCCTACGGTCTTCTTTGGTCATGAAATTCCAAACCACTGCAAAGGGCAGTCTACAGTGCTTGTTGCGTCACAGGTAGAGAGGTGCCGAATGGATTGAGCAAGATAAAACTTTACGTACCCCTTCGTGACTTGCTACTTACGATCCAAATGATCCGATTTGAAGAAGCAATGATTAAAAACAGAAAATACAAATGATCAGATCATGAATATTAATAAAAACCTCATATTTGACATTGAAGATTCGAAGAGAATGTTCCAACATCAGAAAATTGAGTATTAAACCACCTCGAACTACGATGTCGTCCTCTATATTTTGAAATTCGGTCTCTACTTCTCCGACGCCGTCTTTCTCGACTTCGAGACCGACGACGACGACGTGATCCGCTACGAGTTCGCGAACGACGTCGTCTTGTTTCGTCTCGTCGCGATCTTCGTCGCTCTTCGTCTGAACTGTGTCTCCCCATAAAGAACAGAAGTTTCGTTGCCAGATCTACATTACCTACAGCAACCGTGCAGCAAATGAACTTTAATCGTATGCCAAATTATTGCTAAAAATTTTGTTACAGTCGTTGAAAGAATTAAAACAAAATGGCCGAATCTACTCTTCCTCAGTCCCCAACCATCGCTCTCTCGTGTTCAGTTCTGGTTCAGTTGGCTGGTGCAGCAAGAAAACTGCGTATTTTTGCACAAAAAATATGAGGACACGTTGTACTTCTAAGTGGTGCTACTGTTCATCCTTATACTGTGATTGTGATGCGTAGTGGAAAATGTGGAAAGTAAAAAGCGCAAAGGACCTTAGGAATATGCTAAATGCTTTGCGCGCTAGTAAGCGACTGGGGACGACTACATGAACGACTCCGAAGTCAAGTCCGAACCAAGCGTGGTGGAACCGTGGAAGCAGTGACTGGAAGTTGTTTCTGCGTTTCCACCACATTTAGCACCAAGAATATCCGACTAAGATACGTCGTCATTGGGGGGCAAATCTGAGCGGGAAAATATCTTCACATCGCCGAACACCACAACAGAACCACAGCGACAGAACTATAACGCCTGGTTTCAACATGTACTAACTCCATTTCCAGTGATATGTTTTGCTCGAAAAATATTGAACAGAATTAAAGTGAAATATAATTGAAAATCGAAAATTCTCGTCGCGTCGCCAAATCGCATTCGGTGTGTGTTGGCCTCAGTAGTTGGCCTCGGAGAAAATCGCCAATGAATTTACACCTGGCAAAATGAAAATCAGGCTTACTTCACTTCAAATATCGATATTGGCCAATGCAAAATAATAATGATGAAAACAAATAGCACAAATGTCAATCTATCATTTGTATCGATCAACGATCATTTGATTGTTATTTTCTTGAGAAAATTACTATATCACTTCTATAAAGCAACAGACACAAGCAGCATACAATACTTTTTATGTTCATGTAGAGAAGTACAAACAGGCTCCACAATTGAGGGAACCACAGGGTGTCCAAATACAAGGCAAAACATTGGTACTAAGACTAAGACAGTATTACTACCGTTGTTACTGCTGTTTTTTACATTGCCAACACCGCAGCTATCTTATGGACATTCAAATGCTTTCAACAGAATCGATTATAATTGCACATGTACAGAAAAAGTACTGCATGGCTCACAAGATCGTAGTCTGAAATTTCGAAATGACTTTGCAAATCATTACCTTTTTTTCTGAGAAAGATATGAAAGAAATTTTGACGCATATTTTTCCAAGCCGGATTTGAGGATAGTTTGCTGAAAAAGTTACTACCAGAAATCTTGTCGTTCATGTTATGATAATGCGGAACTATCTACTATTTAGCACTCTTTTCTTTGTAGACTACAATTCCCTTATCTATCAGGTCAGGTATTTCTACAGCAAGCCATGGACCAAGCTATAAATAAACAAAAAATTTAACAGTTAAATGAGTTCAAACTTGCTACCATTCTGCTTATCTTCTGGTAAACGTAGAACTGTCAACAACATAAATATAGCATTCTTGCAGTTTTGCAAGGCGAAAACAACAAAATGAGTGTTAGTTTGAGGGTACACCACGTATACTTATTATTGTAAAGCTTTCGGTCCGTTAACCCGGACCTTCATCAGTGCAACAAAGTTGAAAAGATTCATACGTCCTTTTAAAATTACAATTGCCGTGATCGATATCTGTCAGCTTGCGCTTTTTAATTGTCAATGTAAACGGTCTTACCAACAAGACAAAGTTAAAAAAAGGTAAAAGGTTGTTTTAAGTAAAGCGCGCATGCAAGAGAAGGACCAGAGAACATTAAAGAGAGCACGCACGTTCTGCATGTTTGGAGGCTTTCCCTCTTGATCTATAGTTTATGTTTGAAAACTTCAATGAGCTCTCTCGCTGTACGAAAAAATTAATGTTCATCACTCGCCAAAACGGTTGCTTGATTCCATTTGATGCGATCATCTTAAGTCCATGCATGATGAGCTACGGCGGACTTTTATCGAGTTTAGCTTTCTCGCAATTCGTCTTACAGCACTATATATGTGAATTCGTGTATCAGTTTTGTACCACGATTTCCAGCAAATATGGGTTTTTACAATGTTTTACCACGTTGTATAGATCGAACAGACAAAAACAAATATATACAGTATAAAGTTACTAACTCAGACGATTCGTCCAAAACGCATGGGATCACAACGGCTAGTTTATCGAAAGGTGGAGAGCTGTAGCCATCCATTGGATAGTGAATTTTTCAAGGTTCATAAACTGGACAAAAAAGGACGAAACTTCCATTTTGGTCAACGATATAAATATTAGACACTTTAATCTATCAATATCAGTAGTAATTTTATGTTATAACGATCAATGGAAAACTTTACGAAGGCTACAAAAAAATCGCTATCCAGTGGACAGCGCTATGTAGCGTTCAAACAACCGGCCGCAGATCTCTATCCCTCAGATAGGACCTACGCAATGTGCAACTCCCACACAAAGGAAAGATGCATCAAGTCTGTTTTCCACTAGGCGGAACTTTCTGTGCGGAAGATAAAAATCCAGCGAACTGATTGGCTAGCAATATATTTCGCCGCGAAAAAGTTGTAGGTGAACAAATCAGTTTGTTAGATTTATTTCCTGCACGGAAAATTCCGCCTAGTGGAAAACAGGCTTAAAGCAAGGCGTTTGCACATCGCGATCCCTGATGTTTTCCACAGTACCGAATATGAATCGAATTCAGACGGGCATGAATACTGTATTTTTACATTAATGTACTGTGTACATACAGATGTACAACTTACACCTAAAGCCATTGCATGTGCTATTCCAAATTTCGGTACATTCCTCGCCCATAATGGTTTAAAATGCTCAGTAAGACAAATCTTGCCTCCCCTAACAAAAAACAGCATCACGTTCAGTTTAGGTTAAACTGCCTCTATGCGCAGCATACCGCTGTAAAGTAGTCTATATATTTCAGTACCTGTACATCTTTGCTGTTTTCCCATCTAGTTCTGGCAATGCTATCTCTGGAGCAGTAGTGGGATATGTTACTGGAATCTAGAAGTGTAACGCGAGAACGTTATCTAGACTACAAGCTAACTTACAGATTATAAAAGAATATATACAACTACGATGTACGAGTGCTGAGGAGGATAGTTTAGGAATGAATACAGGAACAAACTGGGCCTTCAGATATACTGCCATTTACAATTTACAATTACTTTATACTTCTAATATTCACAAATAAAACATGCTAGAAGCACTTACATCAAACTCGATATCAAATTCATACTTTAGTAAATTGTGCACATACCAACATTTTCCAAACCACCTGCAAAATACAAAAGAGCTACCACTTATAGAACTTCTTTCAAGGAGTGCATATCTTGGGAAAATGACAACTGCTGTAAGTGAGTCACTCATTTCTTGTCATAAATTAAATGCATCTTCTAAATTCAGTTGGCATCCCAATTGCCACTAATATAAGTACTAAAAATTCTTCGTATAATAATCGAAGAGTGTAATGATTCCATGTGATACAAAGGCCTCATTTCATCAAAAATTTCAGTTATACTTGTACAAATTCTCAGCCAGATTCTCCCATTTGAACCAGAATTTAATTGTTAAACTGACAATAAACTCATGCCTTTGGCAAATAGAGGATAAACCTGTTTATCATTTTGTCAGTCGGCATGAGATGTTTGCACACAGACAAACAAAAAATAAATAAATAGAGACATTATCACTTGAAGAGGTAATCATTGCATCAAACTGTAGTGTACCACAAGAATTGGCACAATGTTTGAATTTTTCGTTTCTATTGCATGTATAGTTTTCTGTTTCAGTAACAATTCATTAACTAATCCAGAGCTTTGAAGAGATAAAAAACCAATTCTTCTTAGCAAGAGAGTTGTTCAAATGTAGGTAATATATTATTGTGAAATAGTTTCTTTTTATTACACAACAACAGTGATACACACAGTACCTTGTTCCTTCTTTATTAGATTCAAGACGAAACCAGTCATTATCTGCTTGTTTATTATTCCCAACATACTGGAAAAAAATGAAGTATTACTAACTCTCAAACATAAACAAACAACAGTACCCAGTAAGAGTTACCACTTGATGAAAGATGTTACATGTATTGGACAGAGTAAAAGCACACCCAGGCAAGTTACAGGCAAAATATGTGTTCAAAGCCCTTCGAATTTGGGTTTCAAATTGATTCAGCTGCAATTTTTTTCCATACATTTCAAAATTTGAATAACTCGCTTAGAAATACCTTGAGGGAATTTGCAAATTGCCCAAGTCAAGTACATCACTTTCTGTGCAAAGTTCCTTGGTACACTTCATGATCAAAGCTCCCCACTCCCATTTGCTGCTTAAAAGTAAATTATGATAAAGAACTGTTTTTTTAGAAAGGTAATAAGCAATTTAATAAACAATGCTTTGCATTCAGTTTAAAATATGGAAGTACTGTAGGGAGCTTCAATTGTAAGTAAGGAACTTTGAGCAGACAGCGAACTTTGAGCAGACAGTTTTACATGGGCAAGGGCAAGTTGCAAATTCCGGAGCAATTGCAGAATACCCTGTCAAATATCGTCACTCAATACTGAACCTGACCTTGACCCTAACCCAATCCTAACCCTAACCCACTATGGCAGGGTATTCTGCAATTGTTCCCCATTCTGTTCTAGAATGACAGGGAAGGACCAATGATTCAGTCACTGATGAAGCAAGTACAAAAAGATTATCAATGAATCGTGACTTGCTAAAACCTCTCTTTACCCTGTGCATATATACACATGTATATATCTATAAGTAATATTACCATAATATTGACACGTCATGCGAAAGTCAGAACTATAAAAAACGTTGAAGACTCGTGAAACACAATTTTCCTCACTTTAATCAATGAGCCATATTCCTCTTTTAAACGTACAACCCACGAATCTTTATCCCTCGGCCCGGCTTTCGTCTTTAACAGAGGAATTGCGGCAAGTGTCTTTTTTGTGGCTTCGTCCACCATTTTATTTTTCTGAGTCAAAATCAAATTATTTAAGTGGTCAGCGGTTTAGCTTTTAGCCATTTTAACCAAAGTTGTGTTTGTGCGGAGGATGTAGAGGTGGGAAAAGGAACAAGGGAAAAAGTGGGGGGATGAGAATGCGAGAAAAGCGGGGTTTGATCATATGGGTTTGATATCATTCTACAATTTTTAAAATTCTAACTTGAATTCCAAAGAGGTCAATTAGATTATAAGCAGTGGCATGCAGGCTCTTTGCATAGTAGCCCCTTTATGCAGTTTATTCAGTGTTCCATTCTGCAGACTTCATCCGAAATTGCTCCTGGACAGGTAAATTTATCATTTAATAAAAAGTTACTTCAAAAACTTTAGCAGACACTAAAGCAGAGGCAGCACTTTACAACAGACAACAATGCCTTCGTTCAAATCATGAAGTGTCGTTGTTGTCATGGCAGTGACATGCAACGACTTAAAGTATTTATGCTAAAGAGTTTCTTAATAGACTACGTAACCACAGCATTTGGTGCTTATTCACATAAATGTTCACATCTTTGCACTCTCAATACACAATAAACGTCTCAATGAGTTCTAGAATTTTATCATACAGTTCAAATCTCTATATACATGTTAATGTAAAATTCTGAGAATCAAGCGAAAAAAAGGCAAACACTGAAAGTTTAATGATAATTTCAACACTTGTCACATGCCACGTATAAAAATACAACATATTAAGCAAGTTTCTTCCACTCTTGTGCTGGAAACCAACCTGCAATCGTACAGTACATTGAACTACGGGTCCATAGTATTTCTCGAACAAATTGTTTAGTTCACAACATTTTCGTATTTAAAAATTCGTCTTTAATGAGTAGCATTATAAATAAGAATAGCCAGCACAGCGAAAGCAACCAACAATGTGGGAACGACGACTTTCAAGCCAAGTTCTTGTCCTCGCAAATTCTCTCTTTTTCGTTCACGCTTTTCCTTCTTCGATTCTTTCGCGGGTTTGCCTTTTAATTGTCGCATGTTTTCGCAAAGTTGCTGTGATTTTACAGAAACCAGACAAAATTTGTCAAACCAACGTCAGTACTACACTACAGCAAGTTTAATTAGTTCTATATTCACTCCTCTATTTGGCAGTTTTGGAACACGTAAAAGAACAATATTGGTCGTACATTTTCTTTCGACGGCATTTCACGGCCGTTTCCGAAGTTGGTGCTAAAAAAGTGAGTTGGGGT
>JAODVM010016009.1:0-20081 GCA_025400095.1 Phenganax marumi
ATTTGCATAATAGCACGGAAAAACGCTTTTATGACGTCATAAAAACGTCCTAATTTGCATAATAGCACGGAAAAACGTTTTTATGACGTCATAAAATGGCAATTCATCCTAGAATTTCCATTTACCTGTGCTACAAACTACACCACCAGGCTCCAATCTTTTTCACTTCTTCCCATTTGCCATTGGCAGGAATACCTGGATATGGTTTTGTTCTATAAGATAACACAGGATCTGATCAATTATAAACCCTCACTCCTCCCAACTATCCGAACCACCAGACAAACAAGATCATCTCTGAGTACCACCACCACCAAATTTATCATCCCAAAATGCAAGACAACCAAGCACCAAAAATCTTTCTTTATCCGAACAACCCGTATTTGGAGCGTTCTCGCTGATGAACTAAAATCAAAGTCGTGCAGACTTTCTTCATTTATGTCCATTATATTAAATACTATAGGACATCTATGGGAGTTTGTTACGACGTGGAAAACTCTTGCTCATATAAAACAATTTGTCTGAAGTGTAACTCTGTTCATAGTCTGGCTAGAACAATCTCGTGTTGCATGTAGATTTGCACTGTGATTATTGGTGGGGATAAATTTGCTGGCTTCAAAGAAACAATTTTTCTTCAAGGTTGGTTAAGTCGTGGGTTACAGTATTTGCATTGTGATTACTATAAGTATTGCATACATTCTATCACCCTGAAGCCAGTGAAATTACCTTTACCAGTAAGCTAGAGTTATAATTATATGTCTATAACTTTTAACTTTTATATTATTCTTAAAAGGGGCCCCAGTAATTGGCTTGCGCTGTTGCAGACTCCCTGCTGTAAAACTTGTTCAAGGCAAAGCTATTAAAATAAAATAAAATAAAATAAAATAAAACTGTTTAGTGATGTCATAAAACGTCCTAATTTGCATAATAGTACAGAAAAATGTTTTAAAATGTCTTCATTTGCTTTAGTGTAGGGTTTTCATCAGATTTGATCAAAAACTTAACTAGAGAGCTCAAGGAGGTGCAAAGTTTCTTAGATCTTTACAATATTTAACCCGTCACACTCTGTTACATCCAATGTATTTAGTGTTACATGTGCAAGACAATTGCGTGTCTGTCTGTCTGCAGTGTACTATACAACACTGCAGCACAATACACTACGCCGACTATGCCATACTCTGCACATCAAGCCACCCGCCCACTTTACTACAGTATGCACCTTACAATCACATTCGATTGTACATTGCGATGGTGTCATATGTCGTTCTGTGTTGTTTGTTTTTTCGCTGTGAAGCACATGTTCAATGGCAACTTCAGCTAAAACAGGGGTATGCGCTCATGGAGTTGCTTAACATTTTAATAGAACTACACACGAGAAATGCCTGCACACCCCCCCCTGAAAGTTGGCACTATGACTGTATGACTGACCGTATGACTGACTGATGTGAATTTTTGCCACTAATCACAATACTGTAAAGTTTCTTCGAAACTTTACACTAAAAAAGGATCGTGTGGTGCAAATATGAAGATTCATACATCCAACAGTAATTCTAGACCTTTGTACAATATAAGTCATTGTTAGTTTAAATTCAAATGAACAATAATACATGAATCAATAGTTCATTCTTATTCAAACAGAATCTTTTGAAGCAAATTAAGACAAAATGGTCTTTCCAGAAATTTTCCAACAATGAAATTGAACAACTATAGCTTTGACAGTAAATCTTGAGATGATTTGGGTATTAAAGTCAACTTTAAGTTGTTTGGAATTCTCCCACCATTATTTGAATGAGTTACCTCCAAAACTAACATGGTCCGCCCTTAGATTGAGTAAAACGTGTGTTCAGCAGGGCTCATTGGTGTATCCAGTAGCCTTCTTACATACTTTACTGAATAAGTGACTGAGTTTATATACAGAACACACAAGAATTATCAAGAGTTTGGGGCTAGCACAGCGAAGTGGACACCTCATGCCACTGAGCATCCAAAAACACTAGATTAAGATTACTGAGCCTGCAAAACCACCTAATAACCCTGCCCTAAACCCCGAGGTGGTGTCCACTATTAAAACTGCAGTCCAGCCTAGAATTTTATAATGAAATTCTCTGATTACCTGGAGAGCTTTATTCTCGATTAAGAAATACTTTGCTTTCATGTTCTGAACCAATAGCTTGTCCTAAAACATGAAACAATCATTTAAATATTAAAGAACGTCATACAGGTGTTAAATTACATTTGAGACTAAAATATTTGGTAGCCATACACACCTTTGTGCTAGCATTTACAGTGCAAGCTGTTTCACTTCTAACTACACATATAAAAAGAAGTACCAAGGACAAAACGAAAGCGAAATTCATTTTCAAAAATTTCGCCATTTTGCTCTTTCAATTTCCCGCGCTTGCGCCAGACTACTTTCGTGTCAGCGGAGCATTCATACTTCATGTTTCAGAAATAACAGTGATCGTAATCACTGATCGCGATGAGTCATGCACAGCAGTGAAAAAAAGCTGTGCTCTAATACTTGCAAGAACTTTAGTAACTAGCCCCACAGTGTTCATTGGTGACAAAACCTGGCACGAAGGGACTGAGATTCTCTTCTTAAATTACTGTCAAACGTTATGTAGATAATGTATTGAGGAATGTTTCTATTATGTTATAAGTTGTTTATATAATTATTTTCTTGTAAATATTGTGCTATGCTATCTGCTGACGCTAATCCGTTCAAAACTGCGCCTGTGCACATCAACTGCTGAATGTTATTTTTAATTACGTCACACTTGACATGCGCATGGTAAATATGAAGGAGGCCTGGATCGGCTGCTCTGATGACGTCATATTTTTTTGAAATGAATGATTCAAAAAGCTGGACATCTTCGTAACCCCATTCTTTGATTTTTACGTTGAATCCACCAACAGCAATGACGTCATCGCGGTACGCACACACCGGACCGAAAGAGTGTCGAGCCCAGTCTCCAGTTCGTTTGTCAAACACCCGGAAATAATCTGTAGCGTTAGGAAGAAACCCAAGGATTTTTGGACTAAATAGTTTAAACATCACTGGAAAATAGATTAGTCGCTTAGCAACAGTGTTATCACGACAGCGTTGCAGGAAATTTGCGTTGAATGTCAAGTCAACGTCAGCGAAAAATAACAATCTGTTATCTTGGAAATATTCTACTGCAGCCTGCAATGCGCGTGCGCGGGAGAACATCCCTGGCAAGTCAAGCCAAGTAAAAGTGCTGTTGTGTTGGCTGTACTTGTGGAAGATGTTTTTGTGTTCTGCGGACGGTGTCGTTTCCGGGAAATACACAACCAAGATGTTGATTGGTTCACCCTTCTTAAACACATTGTGTTCCATGCTCAACATGAACTGTCTGAAGCTTTCCAATCTCCCAGCCAGTGGCACAACAACGTTGACTGTTTTTAGTTGTTTAACTTTGATCACCCTGCTTTGTATGGCGCCAAAATGTTGTCTTGATCTAGCAATGTGACGCTCTTTGTTACTGAAAATATTGAATATATACTCTAGCCCGCTGATTGGACGATTCAAAATATACCCATAATACAGTGCCTTAAACTGCATGGGTTTCTGATGAGCGTTGCTTATAGTATCCATGACTGCCCCTATAGTCTTCGATACTCCCTCGCGTTCTGCAAAGCGTAGTGACCACGAAACTTTGCTATTAATAGAATACTTTTGACCGAGGTTGAACAAAACATGAGGTTGGTTGAATTTGTACATGTTTTTTTTCTCGTACCTTGTGTTTTGAAGGCTCCTCAACTGCCTTTGAAGTTTCTCGCGCTTACTGGTCAGTACCAACAACTCCTTAGAAAGCAACTGCACTTGCAATCTAACTAAGCACTTCAGATTCTGTGATAGATCAGCTACAACGATCTTACTCAGATCTTTTTCTTTACACGTCGAGTACATATCAACAGTACTGTTTTGCACAAAACTATTCAACCAGGAAATGGTCGTTGTTTTTTCAAAACATTCCTTAAAATCATTTTCCTCTTTGGAACAATGTTCAGCTAGGGTGGAAAATTTGTGCAGCAAAGATGTGCTCATTATGATGCCTGGTTGCAACACCTTTCCAATGGCATCGCCTTTTTCTGACTTGGCTCTTGATATCCAGTGAGGTCTCCCCGTCTCAAGTTGTGCCGTACTAAATTGTTCAACTCCACTGCCTTCAGATATTGTGACGTTGCTGGGATCATAATGACTTTCTCGCGTTGTTTCTGGTACCAACAAATAATCATTCAAATATTGCAAACTTTCTAAGAAGATTAAGTGTTTAACACTCACGAAGAAGTTGTTGTCAGTGAGCAAGAACCACTTGGCTTCATATCGACTCACATGCCTCAGCATACGTAGATATAATAATTCAGGTTTTCCTGATTCTAAATACACCACAGATGGCAAGGAAAACACGTTTTCCGTCCTGAAGAATACATATTTAACACTGATATCAATCGCATAATCATTGTAAACATTATTTAAGTCATGTAATAAAACTCCAACCAAGAGAAATACTGTGCTTCTAACTTCCTGCTCAAGGGTCCGCGGTCTTGGAATATGAATGATTCGGCGACATCGTGAGATACGACGAAACGTTTCAATGTTTGTGCGGGTCCACAGACCTAGGCTTAGTGCAAGAAGAAAGCAGAATACTTCAATGGCAATGCATCTTCCCCTGTTCATCGCAGAAACGACTTCCCGTATTCTTTCTGTACATACTTCTCTCAGCTGGTGGCCAGGATTTTATAACTTGTGAAACAACAAAGATCTATTATACGATGCACTGAACTGTGGCGATAAGGCGAATCACAAACGTTACAGTACTCACACATTTTTCCACCCAAAGTGTTTGATAGCTTTCCCATCCTTGCTAATAAATACGACACGAAACAAAAAACGCAACAATCAACATTCTTAGATACCACGAACGAATATATCGGAAAATCCCGCGCGCACAATTGTGGGCGAAGTCCTACTACATTTCTTTCCGAAGCATATCTTGCCTGAAAGTTTTATTTGGTAACGTTTACTTGCTAGTGTGTATCTTATCATAATGATTTTTCAAGCCGCTCTTGCTCGCGTAACTTTTTTCACATACCGGGCACACAAACGGTTTTCCTTCCAGAATCTTACGAATAGCCTCTGAGCTTGTCGATGTCTTTGGACTTTTGGAAAGCTGTGAATCTTTTGAGCCCGGTAAACGTTTTGATGTTTGTAATGTTTTTGAGGGATTATCACTGGACCGCTCGTTTATTACGGAAACAACACTAGCGCTCTCAACTTCTGCTTCAACAGTATTCCTGCCTTCTTCATCAGGAGAGATTTGATGCGTATCAGCCTCTTTCCTTTTTCCACAAACGCTTTGATTTCTTTGCTTTGTCGCCACCTCAGCTTTTCGTCCGCAAACTTTCTCCTGGTCACCGGTTTGTCTTGTTTCAATGCTTCGTCTAGTCTGCCTTGCATCGTCACACAGCGACACGTTTCTTCTGGTTTTTTTTTCATCTTTCTCCTCATCTTGTCTTCCTTCTCCGTGACTCTCCAGTGCACCATCCTGCATTTGACTTTCTTCAACGCCCTCCTTTCCACTTTCTTCGGGCCCCATCCTCTTTTCTCCTTCACTGTTTCCAGTATTGTTCGTCACAACTTCACCAACCACACCATTCGACTTGTTTAGGGATTCTTTGCTGCTTGTATGGGTCTTCTCGTGACGTTGACGGTTGTTACTTTGCTTGAATTTTTTGTCACAAAATCTGAGAAAGAAAGAAAAAACATTCTAAAATGCATTACAAATTCATGAGCAAAATACAAAGGAAATTCATGACCCGCAGCGTATCTATATATCCGACACAGACTCGCTCAAAATTTCTCCTTTAATTTTTAGAGCGTAGATTACTTCAATTCTCAAAATTCCAACGCTAATAAAGGCCGGTTTACACTGTCAAAGTTTCTGTGATCAAAGTAGTAATTTTTCACCGGGAAATTCTATGTTCTGAAGAATGTGTAAGAAATATCAATGTGAAGTAGTTCCTCAGTGTTGAGCACTGTATTAGTTACCTTAAATATTTTTAGCAAATCCTTCAAAACTTAGGAGTTACCTGTCCGAAATTCCCACTTTGATCACAGAAACTTTGACAGTGTAAACTGGGCCTAAGCCTACAAAATCATGAATTTTAGAAGCCATATACAAACCTTGCAGTTCGGTCTTTATCAGATATATAAACACTAGGCTTCGCCTCGGGTTTATAAATCTGATAAAGACCTCTTGCACGGTTTGTATATATTACTTGTAAAGTTTCCTTTAACTTTTTCAGACGGCCTAATGAGAAGACTGACCTGCATTGGTAAGGTGCTACTCCTGTGTGAGTACGGACATGTTTTTTTAGATCCTCTGCCCGCCGAAAGCCTTTTCCACAACTATCACACTGAAAAGGACGTTCGTCTGAGTGCACAACTTGATGGTGGATCAAGAGCCTCTCATTTCTGAACATTTTATCACACTGCGGACATTTTACTGGATTTGCATCATTGTGGAGTTCCATATGTCGCTTCAAATTTGCTTTCGTAGCAAATTTTTTACCACATTCAGAACAAACAACCACAGGTACACTGCAGGTAGGTGTATGACACTCCAAATCAGATTCTGTTCCAAATTTTATTTTGCATACTCGGCATTGAAAAGGTTTCGGGTGTAGGTGTACATGTTCCATGTGCCTTTTCAAATCTTCATTTCGACAATATGTCTTTGAACATTGATCACAAGAGTACGGTCTTTTCTTCTCCATTCTGTTATTAGTTGAATCCCCAGTTTGTCCTGTCACTGCATCACCAACATGTGCTTCAGAGTTCACTGCTGTGTTCAGCTCTGAATGTTTATTCAATTTGTGTACCCGCAAACTAGATGATGACATAAACAATTTCTGGCAAACTTTGCAAGGATATCGCACTCCACGGTGGGCTATTTTGACATGTTCTCGAAGTGATTTAGCATTTACATAACATTTGTCACACTGTGTACATTTAAAAGGCTTGCCGCCTGGTGTCTTGTGAACTAGAAAGTGTTGATTTAAATCATATGATGAAGCAAAGGCCTTTGTACATAGTGAACACTTCAATGGCTTCGTGTCATTGTGGGTCAGTTCATGACGACGTTTGTTCATCGATTGAGTAAATGTCATGTTGCACATGGAGCATTTGTAAGGACGCTCCCCAGTATGAATTCTAAAATGTATTCTTAAATTTTCTTGGCTTCGAAATTCTTTCTGACAAACTGTACAGTGGAGACGTTCATTTCCATGATGAAATTTGACATGATTGACCAGTTTGTATTTATAGTTATATGCCTTATCGCATTGCAAACAAGGAAACTGCTTCTTTTGTCGATGTGACACTAAGTGCTTCTTAAGTTGACATTTCATATGAAACTTCTTGTCACATATAAAGCACTCAAACTCAGGCTCTGTATGAGTAACTTTGACGTGATATCTCAACTGATCCAGTGTTTTAAATGCTCGTTCACATGAGGTACAAGCATGGGGTTTATCCTTCAAGTGAGTTGCGATGTGGAGCTTCAAGGCTCGACGACGGTAGAATGATTTGTTACATTGGTCACAACTAAAATCTTTTGTCATTGAATGGGTTTTCGCATGATCTGATAAATCTCGTTTCTCTTTGTATGACTTGTCACAGACGTTGCAGTGAAATGGACGTTCTGTTCTGTGTGTTTTAAGATGTTGCGTCAAACTGTACTTTTCTACAAATACTTTATCACATATGATGCACTTGTGCAATTTTCCATCATCTGGGTGGCTTTGCAAGATGTGTGTCTTCAACTCTAAGTTTGTCTTAAAACTTTGTGAGCATACCTTGCAGTTAAACACTTTGCCATATGAATGATGGTTTCTGACATGTCTGCTCATGGTTACTTTGGATTTATAAACTTTACCACACTCTAAACACGGATACTTCAAGTCTTCTTCTTCAATATCAACACTTGCTATGGTTTCAAGGTCGTCAGCTCTCGCGGGGTGAAATTCGTTCACATGTAGCGCCCACGCTTGTTTTTTCTCAAATGTTTCTTCGCAAGAAACACACTGTATAATAACTTCTTCGTTGTCCAGTAAAGATAAAGACATTTTCTCTTCCCTTTCAACAAAAATCAAGACAAAAATTTCAAAACAAAAGAACTGTCCAACGAGTTCACGTGCAGCTAGCCCACATACACTGTGGTACATATATTGATAAATATGATCCTTTCAGTACATATGGTAGTAAGGGTAAGGGTATGTAGGAACATTTATAAACACTCATGTACATTCCAGTCCCAGTCATCTGAGTCCACGGAAACATTCAGGCTAATGCCTGCGCAGAGGTTTTATAATCAGTATTTTGCCTCCTTCTCACGTTGATGACGAGGTGGCCGAGTGGTTAAGGCGATGGACTGCTAATCCATTGTGCTCTGCACGCGTGGGTTCGAATCCCATCCTCGTCGATACCATTTTATTTCTTTTCTCAGTTTGAAATTCTTCATTGTTGTCACAAACATTCACTGCTTGTCTGTTCTAATTGTAAAATTTCTGTTAAAGTTTTTAATTCAAATCTTACGGTGAGATTTACAGAAAATTTTAAGCTAGTGTTGTCATAGTAACGAATGTTGGTTCGATCAAAAGATCAAAGTATTTGTACACAATCCTTTGATCAATTCGCTCACTTTGTTGTACTTGCACGCATTGCTTTGCAATAGTTATACTTCATCGTAGTAACATCAAGATATAGCTCTTGTTCTCAAAGATAAGCCAGGGAAATGGTGCGCTTTCGAAGACCTTCAAGTGACCGTCACTTTTGATAATAAAACATTCATAAAATTTACAACATGCAAAGTAAGTGTTGAATATTTTGACCAAGATTATACTAGCATACTCTTCTTTAATAAATGTTTATAATTATTTAAACATCTCCTAGAATACAGAATACTGGGCAAGAAAGGAGAAGGAACATTTTCTGAAGTTCTTAAAGTACAAAATGTCCGCGATGGTAGTTATTTTGCTTGCAAAAAAATGAAGCGTCAATACGATAGGTACACTGGAATCGATTTCAAACTTGTATGCGTTGTTATTTCATTTCTTTCGTGTTTTTTATTTTGTTCAGTCTTGAGCAAGTAAACAATTTACGCGAAATACAAGCCATGAAACGATTATCACCACATCCCAATCTGGTTCCTTTGAAGGAAGTGATTTTGTGAGTCATGTTTAAAACACATTTTTTAACAAAACAAGGGATTTCGTCGATGTTGTTATGAAATAAGAAAATGTCCTCATACATTGCTATTTTTCTGCAATGAAAGCAGTTGATAAATAATAGATTTACATAACTAAGTGCTGATGATAAGCGTAGGAAATTTGGTTCATATTCTAATCTTTATAGCGACAAACGAAGTGGGCACTTGGCGTTAGTATGCGAACTAATGGACATGAACTTATACGAGCTCATAAGAGGTAATATATCCTTACACGCAGTGAACGAATTGTTATTTTCAATTTTACAAAGTGTAATGAATCATTGACAGCATGACGGATCGTCAATAATCGCCAAAAAATTACTAGAAATGCGCGCAGAAGTCTAGTGGAAAACGCTAATTAGTTAGAAATGTATTCGTTCTTTTTTCCAAGACTCCAATTTCGCTCAGACATCATGTGGAGCGGAAACCGCTTGAACGTTAGTGAAGTACAAGCATAAAAGCTATCGCCCTGTGCTGTTTTATTTACTGTACTATTTTCATTAAAAGCAATAGAAGTTCCCGCGTCTAATGAGATAGTATTTTGTTGTTGTTGGAATGGTGATCTGCCCACTTCCCCCGCGCAAATCGATATCCGCGTTTGAAACAAGGAAACCTTTAACAGAAAAAGCACACTCCTGTATTTTAACAAAAAAAACCAAAGAAGTGAAGTGTATGGTTCATTTTGTTGAATCATTTCTGTTGAGCAGTTTACACGCTTTTAATAGTTTTGCATCATTGCTTGAGTTTATTCGATCCTCATTTATACATGTATACAGTGTACTCGTAAAATGATCTACTGGTCCGCATTCTACCATTCCCGGTAGATCAAGGTAACTCTTGCACTTGTCAATGGCGAGTGACGCCTCTAGAAGATTGACGAACCGCCCCTTTTAACAAAACATTCAAGATATACCAAGTGGAAATCAATAGTTTCAACATCAAGTTGTTTTCTTTTATCCCAAAGGAAAAAGACATTATTTGCCAGAAGAGCAAGTGAAAAATTATATGTACCAAGTTTGCAAATCAATTGACCACATGCACAGGTTACTGTCTTTTTTTTAATTGTAACGCATACTTTGTTGAACTAAAGGATGTCTCAAACCCAGTTCTGGAAAGTAGGACACCCAGCCCACTGAACATATTGTACCATGACGTTAAGAAAGATAACTCAGATATTCTTTGCTAGAAATGGCATCTTTCATCGAGATGTTAAACCAGAGAATATTTTAATAAAGGTTGGTAATAATATAAAATCTATTTTCTGCTTCTGTGTGAAGTCTAACGTTTTAAGAAGATTCGAAATGATTGTTTCAAATTTCTTAGAATGATGTAATAAAGTTAGCAGATTTTGGATCGTGTAGAAGTGTGTATTCAAAACAGCCTTACACGGAGTACATCTCGACTAGATGGTTTGTGTATATTGTTATAGTATATATTGGTATTATCCAACTGTGTTTTCACATTCAGCTATACAAAGCATTCTTCCCAAGGTATCGTGCTCCCGAGTGTCTTCTTACTGATGGATATTACTCTTATAAAATGGACATCTGGAGTCTAGGCTGCGTATTTTTTGAAGTTCTCAGGTAAGCATCTTAGATGTTTTTACTTGATCCAGAAGGTTAGTTTTCAATTACAGCGAAAGTTTTTTTTTAATTTTGCAATTATACGACCCAGTCAGTGATTACAAAAGGAAAGTTTGTTTTATCGTTTTCAGTTTACATCCGTTGTTTCCTGGATCAAATGAAGTCGATCAAATCGCAAAAATTCACGATGTGTTAGGCACACCACCACAGAGCGTACTGCAAAGACTCACCAAGTACGTTGCATAGCATGATAAGTTCATGGAACTTAAATCTTTGCTTTACCTTTAACCGTCTACGTATTTTTTCTAGCAAATCACGAAGTATAAACTTTCAGTTTCCACAAAAACAAGGCTCAGGAATACGAAAACTTTTACCACACGTTTCAACAGAATGTATAGAGCTTATAGAACTAATGTGCACCTACGATCCGGACGAAAGGTAAAGTGTGACCTGTTCTTGTCGTGTGACATCGTAAAATCTATATGGTCTTTCTTTACAGAATTTCTGCCCGGCAAACGTTACGACATCATTATTTTAAAAAACTAAGGTATTCATATTTTATGACTCTATAATATTCTTAGGTTAGATTCTTAGGTCGTCAAATGCTTGTAGGTTATATGAGACAAGTACTCGTTCGACATAATTTCGTTTTCAGAGATGCAGATAAGAAAGCAGCCGCGTTGGAGAATAAAGATGGACAGCCGTTGACGCGTGGAGCAACGAAACACAAGACACACAGAAGAAGCAAGGTAACTACACTTGCAAAGGTTTCACGAAGTTTGCAAAATACAATACCATAAACTTCGTTTTATCATTTCAGAAGAAGAATCAACAAGAAAACGTGAAGGTAAGATATCCATTGGTGTCTTTCTAAGACATTCTTCCTAGCTAGCTAATGTTTTGAAATCCTTGGTAGGGTCTGGTGGGAGATGCGGGTGCATTTCTTCCCCATATTGCTGGAGCTACGCGAGCATCAAATGCTGCAACTGTGAAGTTCCCCACCTCGCTGCCAAGCATCACAAAAATACCAGAGGAAAACAAAGTTAAGGTTTGTTTCCACACTCCTGTCTACCAACCCTTCAGCAAACGTTCATGATTCGGTGTTTGATAGATTCATTTTTCTTCCAATTATTCTCAGCTCTTTTTTTTATGTTTAGAACGTTAAACAAATGTTCTCGCATTTCACCTTGCCAGCGCTGGAAAAACATGGTGGACACTAGTAGTAGTAACCAGAACCAACCACATGTTCAACAACAAACGTCCCATGGACTGAGATCATTGAAATGTTACTCAAGATTGAAAAAAATGACAGAATCAAGTTTGGAATTGTTTATATCTATATCACAGACAATCTGTGCAGCTACGGTGCCTAAATGGCCGGGGGCACTTTAGGATTTCATCTTGTGAAAATGCATGCAACATAGTTTTAAACCTTTATACAAAAAAAAAGTTATATATTTTCTTAGCTGGTCCAAATGTTAATCTCGCGAAAATAGATCCATCTTCCCTGATACACCATGTTAATTCGAACACAGCGGACGGAACGTCCATCTAATGCCACATCCACTCTCCCGAACCTGAACTCACCCACGCTCTCATAATCTGTACACACCCCCCTCTCAAACACAATCTGGCCTACTTGCAACGTACCAGTGAGAATGACATCTCGTTCAGCGAAATTTGCTCCAGTTTCTACAACAATTCTCTTGAGTTTTGTCTTCACCTTGAGATAAATATCAAACACCTTATTTCCTGCAGAGCCAAAACGAGCATGGAAATATCCTGGTCCTTTGTGGTAGGCATCTGAAGGATTGCCATGGATAGGAAACAAGTTTGAAGTTATTTCAGCAGGGGGGTTACCTCCTTTATACTTATGATCAAACTTATCAAAATAATGTTCTTTCAAAGTGTTAGGCCTTTGTGATTCCTCTGGTCGGAAGGACGAAACAAGCCCAGTATGTTGGAAGAGTGAAGCATCCCTGCATTTTGTGTCTTCAGGCTTCACTCCTCTGTATTTCTTCCACCTTGGCTCCAGCCAGTCTACAGGCATTTCATCAAAAAACAAGCGCAGATACGAGGCAAGATTTTGCAGCTCTCTTGCCGGGTACAGCTTCCCAATGTAGCCAAGTAGGGCAACATTCAAAGATATCCATTCAGATGTCTGAGAATCAATGAAGTCTTGTATCTTCGAAATGAAACTTGGACTAGCTATGACATCATCTTCAAGTTGCAAGTAATATTGTGAGAGGTAGCTACAGTAACACATCAGATAGACGTAGTCTAACGCTTGCTTTGACCTCCATAATACTCTGTCCATGTGATCACCTGGAAATGAGTTAGATTAGCAAGAGACTAAGAATGCATTTCTAGGTTCATGTGAAATTATACCTAAGCTGCGATGTAAATCTCGTAAAGGCAGATAGTATTCTGAAGGCGCTTGGATGACCTGAAGCAAACCTGAAGTGATGTACTTATCAAACCTCTTCGTCATTTCTGATAACTGCCTTTGTCTAAATTTCCCGTCAATATCCGCAAGGAACACAACAATTGTGACATTCTTGTTTTCTCTGATGGCATTGAATATGCTCGTCAATGTTTTTGTGAGATAAGGCTTCGTTTTTCTTGCAATGCTGGGAATTCCAACCGACAGAAATCCTGAATATTTAAAGAATAATGACAACAGAAATAAGACTGTGGAACAATGAAAGTACTTTTACAGTTGACTTACTTTTGCCTTTGAACATTTCTTTCATGCTCACCACCAGGCTCTTATTTCTAAGGAAATCATTTTCTTTCAAGCAAAAATCCAAAGTGGACAAGTTAAGTGACTTCATTTTCTTCGCAACATCTAATTGTTTCTTGTGTGGCTCCACTGCAGGTCAAACAGGCATTTTGTATCAGTTCAATTACCACATTAAGCAGTACTAGTGCAGTGATCCCTGCAATTTCATAACTACTGGAAACATAATCTGGGTTTTTTAGCGGGAAGGGGGGGGAATACAACATGTCATTTCTGGGGGCATTTGCCCTAGCCCCCCCCCTCATCTGCCACTTTTAAAAGCCTCCTGCTGCAAATAAGGTACAGCTTCTAAAGTAAGTTTTATGATATTTCACTACCTTGCACAGTTGCTGTAGGTATGACATTGAATAATCCACTATTTCTCTCATCGGCACTTGACAACTCATTAGCTTGCAAAACAACATTACCCAAAGAAGACAACGCTTCATTTTCTAAAACCTCGCATTCACCCGTGAAACACAGCCAGTTCAACAAAGACACACAGCAACACGCCATGGTCAAAGCAATCATTAGTTTCTTCCAAAAAACACAACATTTTCGCCTGGGAAAAACCATTTCAGTGGGCCATTTACGTTGCGGGCAATATTTTCATGCGGGCTTACGATTAAGGATCAACGTCAAAGATTCCTTAAAGATTACGATTTATATTCAAGAGTTTTTGGATTCGGTTGTCAAGTCAATCCTACAAAAAAAACGTGCAGAAGGATGAGGCCTTTTCGTATAAAAATAAAGAAATGGATTCAATACATTTCGCTTTCCGTACTTGTATTCTTAGTTCTAAATTTGCTTCTAATTCGTGAGTCTGAAAAGTCTGTTGAAATAATCGACTTTGAACCCAATTATAGTAGAGGTAAGTTTTCACGCTGTGATAAAGGACAATATGGCAACAAGACTTAGTACAATTATGCTAAAAAGTGCACAAAAACAAAAGTGCCTGATTGTCAACTTACACAGATGTGTAAGACTGTAAGTTGATGTGTACACAGTCACTCGTAGATGAGCCTTTGGATGCCTGCAACCGTGCAACGAAGACTTAATTGTGTAATAAGCCTAGGTCAAAAGCAATGTCTCTTTTTTTTAAGGCAGAGCCACAAGGAATAATGGACTATATCTATCATCAGCATGTCTGCCAAGAGAAGTATTGGACAGTAACAATGTCACACTTTATAGCAACAGACCACAAAACAAACGGTGTAAGTTAAAGCCTCCATCCAACCATGTAAATGATAAGATCTATGTGCCATGTGCACTCACTTCAAAGTGTCTCTTCTTTTCAGATTATTTAACCATCGGCATACCAACAATTTCTCGTACGGTTGGCAACCAATACTTGATGCAAACATTGAGGACTCTCACAGCCAATCATAGCACAGGAAATACAACATCTGACATACTTATTGTCTTGCAACTTGGCGACACCTCAGGAGAAAAGAGGGCACGTCTCAGTTTGGAAATTAAACAAAAATACTCAAATTTAATTGAAGATGGCATACTGGACATCGTCCAAGTGTATCCCTCGTATTACCCATCATTTGAGAACCTTAAACAAAGATTTAATGACAAGCAAATGAGAGTCAAGTGGAGATCAAAGCAAGTGATTGATTTTTCATTTCTCTCATGTTATTGCTATGGTTTGGGAAAGTATCACTTGCAAATTGAAGATGACATAGTTGCCTCCCCATACTACTTCCTCAAGCTTCAAGATTTTATTGAAGAGTATGAAGCAAAGGAGAAATGGTTTGCACTGGATGCATCAGTCCTTGGATACATTGGAAAAGTTTATCACAACCATGATTTGAATGAAATAGCTACTTTTTACTACATTTTTTTTGATGAAATGCCTGTTGATTGGCTCGAAAATAACTGGAGGCAAATTAAAGGACAAGCTGGTGGGCGGCTCCGTGCAGCGTCCCTTTTTCAGCACATTGGTCTCGTCTCTTCTTTGAGGAATAAAAAACAAATTTCAAAAGAACCTTACTTTGATAATCAAAAACAAAAGTACTTGGGTCTGAACCCTCCTGCCAAGCTATACACAAATTTGAAAGCAGAGCGTAACACAAATATAATGTCGGCATATGAAAAAGGGGGAGGGTATTTTTGGGGAAGGTGTCATGATAAATCAAAGTGTACTGTTATGATGAATTTTGAAAAGGCTGTACTGTTGCGAAGAGTCGTGGTGGAGTCTGGTGCAAACTTTGCTCTTAATGACACAATACATCGTGGCTCGTTAGAGACTGGTACATACCTCAATGGAAATGAGTCCGTGCATTATGAAAGAACAACTCCTACTGACTTCAAGAAAGGACATTTGGAATATGTTTTCTCAGAACATAAGAAAGTGACTTGTTTAAAACTTGTGATTGACATGCAAAAAGAGTGGGTGTTCATACGGGATATAAATGTCTGGGGAACGTCTATTTAAACTTTTCTACAATGATCTAGCATTCTCCTGAAATACATGATTAAGCAGTTATTGAAGTTTAAACTCTAGCATTAACTTGCAAAGAATATCAACCACCAGCGAACATAAGAAGCAACTGTTGCCATAAAAATGTACATGCACATCCTGCTGTGTAAGATTTAGTTTTTGCTGATGACAAACACAATAAATATCAGCGATAAAATACCAAATACAGAGGTTCCAAGGACCAGAAATGGAATCAAATCACTTTTTTCAGATTCAGTACCACTCACATGAACTGCAAACATGGTTGTCAAGTTGCAGAAACTAAGGAGATGATAATTTGATGTCAAAACACTGACAAATGTTAAAATGTTCTGACAGTACTCTACATACATGCAAAGAGGAGAAACATGAGCAGAAACCCACCTGTATGCCGGATCAACAACAGTTGCTTGGAACACGTAAACCCCTTCACCATGCCAAGACAATGCATTTATACCAGTATTGTTGAGGATCTCGTAAGCTCGATTCAAATCCATATTGTCTGAAGTGTCTGAAGTAAAACAACTTCTGTAGTTCTAAACAGAAACCACAATACTCATTAATCAAAGTTTCATTACCAGAACCATGTTCTGTTCATACCCGAGGCATCCAGGCACGAGATACATCATCCGTAGTCGTATTTATCATGCTTTGAAATGTCTGAGCTTCCCGGAGACAACCAACCTAATATTGAAGACAAATGCTTTAGTTTGCCTTGCAGTTTCAATGAAAAGAAAAAGACTCCTTAAAACCTGTGCCATTGTTGCTGAGAAAGAGTAATCTGTTCTCCCATTCAACTCAAAGACAACATAATTCGCCGACACATTCCTCAAGACTTTCCCATTCTCCCACCTGGAAAACCAAACGAACGCTATAATGCGGGCAACCTTTATCAATCTATTCAGATTGTTTTCACATTTGTTACTTACAATAATAGGGTAGGTTTAAACGTGTCATAATAGTTAACTTGAAGTGGGCAACCAAGTAAAGCAAAATCATGCTGCACTGTCTAAAAAAGAGAGGTTTCTAAACTAGAACTAATTACTAAGCTAAGGATAAAACTACTGTAGCTAACATATTCTGAAGTATCTTTCTTATTACGTTAGCTGTGTATGAGGAAACAAGACGAACCTTCATCACAGTGGCTTGAGACTTTGGCAAAGTGAAGTCTAACAAGTAGTGATTTCTGAAGATCAAAATTAAAGAATACTTTTCACTTGATTTGAAAAAATATGAATTCATAAAGCATTCACACCTTGGAATGGTGATGGTATAATTTTCAAATGCTGAACATTTTTGAGTACTCCTACACAAGACCAAAATAAAATCGTCGAGTTGTTTACCTTTGACTGTAGAAAGTTGTAATAACAATGCACTCAAAATAATCTCAAGATATATAAATGATAAGATATGTATTTTAAGGTTTTAAAAGACAACTTTTCGACGCTACCACACACAATCATCAAGTCAATAAGAGTAAATGAAAGTTACAAGTCCTATTTATACATGTTACAACAAAGCTAACCTTTAGTTATTTGAGATGACACTTAAAAGACATTTTCCAAATACCTGGGAACACTCATATCTCTGCCTGGTGGACAGCCTACAATAATATTCGTCTCCTGTCAATGAAGAGATCATTTAGAAACATGCAACCATCATGTACTAACAGAGGACAACAAAACAGTTGTTGTTCTTACCACATGAAATCTTTCGTCTTCAAAAATTCTGATATAGAAGGTTGCATTGCCAGCTTTGTCTTGTACGGAACTGAAATTAACGAGATATCGACAATCAATGCAAGGTGTCAAGTGAAAAACAGAACAATGTCTGAACACAGCAAAGGTCAGTTTATAGCTAGCCATGTTCAATCTCCTGCAATGTCAAATTCCAACAATTCTTGATATTAATTTCTCTAAAAATGCATAATCTCTTGGTTGCTTAAAAAACAGGATTCATTAGCATTGCATGACCAGTTGTCATGGCCAGCTACACCACTGACCAAGGCTCAGCACATTTACCTTGCATTGGTCTCTCTGGGCACTTGAGATATTTGTACTGTCTGTAAAATAGTAAAGCTTTTTTATGCTAGACAAGAATGATTAAAAGTGTGCTACCATCATTCAGTTACCATATTTCGTGTAACAACGCCTTTTGATTCAATTTCTTCAACACACGATGCATTGAACTTTACCAAATAAGGGTCTGATAACCCTGGCTTAAAGCAGAAAATAACGAATTGGTACAACAATGAATAGCATGATACAATTTTTAGTAGTAAAACATTTTAAAGATAAGTTGTCCAGATCAGAATTAAATATGAATTTCTCACACTTACTAAAAGTCTGTTGTCTTGCCAAGGAAATGGAACAACTTTTGCCCAAATCTGTTAGAAGAGACTTAACTGTACAGAGTGTCCTACACGTTCTCTAAAGTTTTGCATGGTGTAACTGTAATAAAATAATTAAGACACTCGTGTTTTTTTCCATCATTAATTTAAGCTTTTGGCTTGAAAATCGCAGCCAAAAGCTTATATTAAATAACATTTATGGCGAAAAAACCACAAGTGCCTAAACTAATTCCTTTACTGCACTGTCTTGTGTGATACTGATAAATATACTGATAGTATTATGACATTCAGCAATTGCCAAAGACTTTATACACTGAATACGCATGAATTGTCAGGAATTTATTGGGAAATTCTTTCAATACCTCAATAGTTTCATTCTTATCCAAGAAATATTTTACTCTCATGTTGTGAATGAACTGCTCATACTGTTAAACGTATGAAAAAATTGTTTCAAATATTAACGAAAGTCATACGGGTGTTAAATTACGTTTGAAACTAAAATATTTCGTAACCATACAAACCTTGCTGCTAGCATTTACAATGTGAGCTTTTTCACTTCTAACTAAACAAATAAAAAGAAGTACTAAGGTCAAAAGGAAAGCGAAATTCATTTTCAAAAATTTTTCGCCATGTTCTTTAAATTTCCCGCGCCTGCGCCAACTACTTTCATGTCAGCGGACGAAGTTTACTTCATGTTTCAGAAATAACATTATTTACGTTTGTTACGACAATATTTTGACAAAGGCTATAGTCGGCCAAATTGTACCAAACTTCCTCCAGACATTCAAAATCGGTATATCTTCGCAAAAAAAGTAATTTTAAGGTCATTAAAACACGCTATAAAAAATTTGAAAATTTTACGTTTTTCATCAGGGTCCATGTCAAGACGTTAGTTTATGAAAATTTTTAAACTAGAGACCTCAAGGACAGTCCAAAGTTTTTGAGACCTCTACAACACTACACCCGCTACACTCTGTTAAATCGCCGCTATTAATAAATACTCATGCAAGATAGGACGAATAAAAAAGTCCTAATTTGCATAAATGCCATGGAAAAACGTCTTTGGACGTCAAAAAAGACCTAAATTGCAAAATAGCACGGAAAAACGTTTTTGTGACGTCAAGAAACGACCTAATTTGCATAATAGCAAGGAAAAACGTTTTTGTGACGTCATAAAACGTCCTAATTTGCATAATAGCAAGGAAAAACGTTTTTGTGACGTCATAAAACGTCCTAATTTGCATAATAGCACGAAAAAACGTTTTTGTGACGTCATAAAACGTCTTAATTTGCATAATAAAACGGAAAAACGTTTTTGTGACGTCATAAAACGTCTTACTTTGCAAATAACACGGAAAAACGTTTTTGTGACGTCAAAAGTCCTAATTTGCATAATAGCACGAAAAAAGTTTTTGTGACGTCATAAAACGTCCTAATTTGCATAATAACGCGGAAAAACGTTTTTATGACATCATAAAAACGTCCTAATTTGCATAATAGCACGGAAAAACGTTTTTATGACGTAAAAAACGGCCTAATTTGCATAATAACGCGGAAAAACGTTTTTATGACGTCATAAAAACGTCCTAATTTGCATAATAGCACGGAAAAA
>JAODVM010016120.1:0-20079 GCA_025400095.1 Phenganax marumi
GAGAATGTGGGCCGTTGTCGAATTCGTTTGCGAGTGTACTAGGTTGATTGCGGTTTTTAAGAATGTTTGTTTTCTGATGCTGTTATTTTGGGACAAACTGGTTTGAAGGCCAGTGACGTCATTGGCTTGATTAGAGGTTGAGATATTAGCGAGACTCGCATTCATGTTTTCAACTTGTGTGGATGGACCGTGTGCTTCTTTTTTTGGCAAAACTTAGCGTCTCTTGAACTTCAGAATTATTCTGCGGTGTAATTTTGGTTTGTTTGTGACGTTTTGATCGTTTGATGTCTATTTCTTGGCAAAGACTTGTGTGGTGTTTTTGATGGCACTCCCTGCGGCAGTTTTTTGAATTGCATTTGAAAACACCGTGGTTGTTTAGGCAATAAATACAAGTTCGATTGGAGTACAATCTTTTTACGAACTACGGGATCCACTATCACAGTACATTTGTGAAGACGGTGATTTCCGGAGCAAAAAATGCACAATTTTCGCTTGATATTGTCATTCACTTTGGAATTGTAGGGATCACGCTCTTTACTTTGAGACATGTTTGTTAATAAAGTCAAGGTTGATGGGGTGGTGTTGACAGCTCTATGTGTGTAGTCAAAAACTTCTGTTTCTTCCCCGGCTTCTAAAATCTGGATTTCCCTTAAAATAGCTATGCACAATTGTTCGACGACCCATTTCGTTGTTCCGTTTTCCCGAATCAAATTGTGTTTTATAGTAGTCAGGAGTTTACACAAAATAATAGGAATTAAAAGGTCGCCGTAGGTGTCCTGTTTTTTCCCCAGGGCTTCAAGTCCTCGAATATGATTTTCCATGGCATCCTACGCAAATTTGCTACAGAATCTGAGAGGTTCGGCAGGTCTAGCAATGCTTGCATATGACCGTTAATGATTTTATGTGGCTGGCCAAATCTCTCTTCTAGAATGTTAGTTGCTTGTGTGTAATTCGATTCTGACAGTGGGAGACCTTCGATAGAATTCGCAGCTTCACCAGATAGTTGGGCCTTCAAATACGCAAATTTCTGAACATCGCTTAGACTACTGTTATCATGTATTGCGGTTCTAAACGTGTCCAAAAACGTTTGCCATTTTAGTGGGTTCCCCGCAAACGTTGGTAGGGTGAATTTTGGTAATCTGTGATTACTAGAATTTGCCACAGATTGCGTATTTTGGGGGGAATCATGTCCGTTAGTCCAAGAGGGACTTACATTAGCAACTGCATTTTGACTGGATTTAATGAGAAACTGTATGTGATACCTTTTATCTGTTAACTCGGTTATGTAGTCGTCAGCTTCTGTGATTTCAGCCTCCAGGTCTTTCTCGTCTTCAATTTTGCTTGAAACGGTTTCATCTAGCTTTCCTAACTGTTCGATCTTAGCGTTGTACGTTTCCAAGATGACTTGAAGTCTTTCAATTTTCACATCATCTACTCCGATGTCCATAAGTGATTGGGCTTTATTCCATATTTTCGATGCTTGTGCACATTGAGCACGTCTGGCACATTTCAAGTCGTCCATCCTGTCACGGCACCAATGTCTCGATTGTCTTGATAACTTGAACTGTGAATAAATCAATCATGCGTTGTGTCTACGATGATGGTTGAGAGCCTTTGCGGAGGTTCTTAAAACTGGACGATTAATGCAACAACAAGATGGGTTTTTTCTGTTATTGTGTCATAGACAGAATCAATACTATATACAGATTTATAGTATATTGCATGTAAGTGTAATTTAAGGTGTTCCTTTGAGTATTAGCCAATCAAAATGTCTTAGTGGTAAAGTGTAGTAATAATTATCATTTATCCTTATCTGTGCAAGTGCAACGCCTGTGAAATGTCACATGTCAATTCTCGACAATGAATTCTGGCAAGGAAAGAAAATGTACTTGATACTTCAATACAATGATTTGCATTCTAAGATTTCCTCTTATGAGAGTGAATCGCACAAACGTACAGAAAGAGAAAAACAAGATAAAGAAACATTTTTGAAGCACTGCTCTTTTACACCTACCTGTTCTGATGCATTTGGCAACAATGCTATAACAAGAGTTTCTTCTGATTTGAGATTTTAGATGCAATATAACTCCTAGACATTTTGCCAAGCATGTAACTCTGTTGGTACAAAAATATTGCCATATAATATTTCAAAACAACTGAAGAATCAAAACATCAAAACCTGCATCTGTTCACAAGATTGCTATGTCATTCCAATGCATGAAAACATTCCATTGGCTTTACCTTTTCTAACTATGGAAGATATAAATATTTTGAGACCATTCTATCTGTTCTTTGAAGAGCATGAGTAACAAGTTCATGGCTACAAAGTAAAATGCTCACAAATAAAATTACAAATGTCAAAGCAATCAGTTCAGGAAAAGATTGAAGTTTTGACAGATACACCTCAAAAATTTCGTTGCCAGAGGGCTTACAATTTCCTTATGTCTTTTCATCAGTCCCGATACTCCCATTTTATTGAAAAAAGAGTGCTTTCTTATTTCTGAAAACAGTGCATTGAATCTGTTCAATTCCAAGGACACTAAAGGTATTAAATGTGCTTCTTCGCCAAACTTATCTCCATATACTTCCTGGTGTGAAGGCAGTACATGTGGAACAAGCTCACGTATGAGCACAAAAGTTTCTTTTGCCACCAAACTGTTGTCCGAGATTATTGATTATGCATTGCATTATGAAATCCTTCAATTTCCTTATGACAGATGGTTATATAGGACTGTGAGTGGGGCAATAAACAGAGCATACTTTCTAAAATGTTCACCTGCTTGTGCTTTGAATACAAAGGCGTTTCCAGCCGCATATTCGCAATGGCAGCATCGTTACATGTTGTATGCTGTGAATCAATACGGTCTCCCAGATGTATTTATAACTATAAGTCCTTTTGAATGGACATTCCCATTTCCTTCATGGCTGGAAGACATTAGATTACAAACTGGTGAAGGTCCCGCACAGCTAGCCGGCTATGAAACTGCTCATATTGCGCATATTCTTTCACAGATACTTGGAGGCTATTTTTGTGGAAGTAATAGTCAAAAGTGGTCAAATCATGTTTTTAACTACAACAAGATAGCAAAACAGCAAAAATGTTAAAACCTACTTTTATAGATTTGAATTTCAAAAATGAGGCATGGCTCTCTTGCACTTGTTAGTGTGGCTTAATGATATCACAAAAATACAACATCAATACATACGAGAAGATATTCCGGGTGATAATCCTGATCTTGCTTATTGTGCAAAGAAGTATCAACCATCTGACAAGCCATGAAACTGTTTGAAATTACAAGAGACGGCGACACATTTTGAAGGACATGGTGCAAATGCTATTTTGCACTTGAAACATCCTGCAGAAGAATTTGCATCAAATTTAAGAGCATAAATTGCTACAATTTGCCGACACTGCACTTTTACATGGACTTTCAAACAACAGATGGTAGAGCCATGCTACTTAGATAGGTGACGTCTTATGTAACAAAGTGGAAAGACGGGATTGGTACCGATGCTTTGTACTCATACCATGTCTCTGGTGGCCAGGCAGCAGTTAGGTACATTATGGATATGACACCAGCAGAACCTGAAATGTGGTTATCTTTATTGTCCACAAAACTTTCTTGGGCTTCAAGCAGGACAAAAAGATATTACACTCCTCTACCTGCAATGGTTTCTGAAGATAAGATTGCTGAGAAGTACAGAAACAGGCCAGAAGCAATGACAGATTACTCGTTCATCAACTGGCTGTGAATGGTTGACCATTCTAAGCCAGTTCCAAAGCCATATAGTCAAGGAAGTACATTAGTTTGTTTGAAATCTATGTCTTTCTTTAATGAGCACTACATTTTCCAATATCTTCTCATGAATCTTCCACATAAACGTCTTTCTGATCTTAACCATCCTAATCATGTGACCATTCCATGAAATTTAAAGCAGTATGCAGCAGCAGTGCACCTTGCTCCTGAGTTTTGGAAAAATACAGAGAATATAACATTGTTTTTGCATAATCAGGGCAATCGGGAAGCTTATATAACTACAGCTATAGCATATATCGACACTTTGGCAGATTTGTATTTTCTATGGCAAACAAAGGTTCTCCCTACTTCATCATTTGATGCTCCTTCTCCTAACCAAAGGCAGGAATTTACACTAGACACTTACCAGCTTTGTGTGCAAAATCATGTCTTGAGATCAGTTAAAGTTCATGCACTTCACTACTCAAATTTTGTAGAACCTGAAAACCAGGAAGATGATTCAGATGTGGATGAAGATGATGAGCAGTTTTTTTCTCCTATTCAACCAGCTCACACAACCGTTACTTCAGACAAACAATTTTCAAATGTTAGGCAGAAACCTATACTCGTTAGTGGGAAACCTAGTACTGGCAAGTGACACACAATCTACTCAATCACTCACCAACTGATTGAGAATGATTCTCATGTACTCATTGCAACACCTACAGGCTTTCTTGCATCAGTGTTCTGGGCAAATGCACCAGAACAAGTAGACTGTCAAACTGTACACACATTGTTTTGTTTCCCAGTTGAAGATAATGTGCCACCTACAGTTAATTGGCACCCTTCAAAATATGATGTCATTATAATTGATAAACTATCCATGATTCCAGATGTTATATTTCAGCACATTCTGAAAACGTTAAATGTTCTTGTATTTTTACCTGTGGTTATGCTTTGTGGAGATCCAGGTCAACAGCAGCCTTTTTCATGAAATAGTGGAAGAATAATGCAGCTACAAATCCCATTTGATAACCCACACCTTATAAACAGCACGTATCGTTATAACTTGATGGGTCAACATCGTGTTGGAGATGACAACTATTTAGAATTCCTTGTGGGTGCCAACACAACAACTTCACGATGAGATGCAACACGGCCGTGTAATAAGTGATGATGGTAACACTGTAACAGATGAGGATATTTTACAAGAATATTACAATAATCCTGATGCCACTGTGTTAACGTTCACCAAGAAGGGCTGCAAACTATGTTAATTCTATAATTAGCCAAACCATTTTTAAAAGAGAACAAGAACTAACGAAAGTTCAGTTTCAATTTACACTGGTATGTGCATTGTTATCACTCAAAACAGGGATAAATCAAATGGGGTTGTTAATGGTCAATTAAGCGCCGTTCACAAAGTGCAAGGTGGCACAGTTGTCGTAAAATTGAGCAATGGTAAAGTTGTTGGAATATATCCTGTAACAATGGTGCAAAACAATCAGTCTTGTAACGGTTTACCTTTTCAATCTTCGATATGCTACAACTATGTGCAAATCACAACGGCAAACTTTAAAAAAAGCCATCCTTTGGTTTGACATTGACAACATATCACCAGGAACAGCATATGTAGCCCTTTCCAGAGTAAGAAAGCAAAGTGACATATGTTTTTTTGAATAAACTAAAAACAATTTTTATGGTTTATTTTTAGACATTTTTTATTTTTTTTTATTTTTAAGTTTTTTGATTAAGTACAGTATATTTTTTTGAAAATTCGTTTTTGTATGATATGTGCATTCACAACGGTTTTAAGTAACACATGAAAATAGCATTCACAATTGTAATATCAGTAAGTGTTCCAATACAACAATAGTTTGCAGAAATACTGGAATCCTTCCAAACTTTTTCACACAATTTTTCATCATGAAACTACAGTTCTAGTGATCATGTAAGGCATAATTATGGTCTCTTTGTAAAACAGCTTTTCTGCTATAAAAAGAGCAATATAGTGATGCATTTATACCTCCTTGTGATAGTATACTTTGGCTGCAATTACTTACAGTAACTGTTGTAATTGAGACACTGGTTTGAAATAAATAGAATTGTTTTGTTCAAACTTAAGAAAAAAAGAGTGTAAAAATGTAAATACGTTGTGTTATAATTTCTGATGTTAGAGTGGGAAAACAACAGATTCAATGCCTAACTAAATTACATACAAATGAGTATGTTGGAAAAGTAAACATTCTCAATGAAACATGTGATACATACATGAAAAATCACTAAACAAAAGAAAAACGTATTGTGGGAATCTCTGAGCATTGATTAGTTTGTAAAAATATTAATAATTGTGACAATCTATTCTATGGCACTTTCATTTGCCTTTTGCACATATCGTTTCAGAGTACTCCTGGTCAGAGAGCAAAACATTTTAGAAGACAGTCCCAGTTATGTGACTGTGTCTTAATGTTAGTCATGCTTTCGGTCACGTAGTCATCAATCAGAGGCCTGTCTACTGTGCAGCAATATTCGAAAGACAGGAATATGTTTCTTTTCACATTACTACACTTTACGAAGATCCATTTTATCCAAGATCCAGACTAATTATTCTGGTGAGTAAGTAAAACGTTTTAGAAAAACTCCTGGTTAACATCACTGCTGCTTAAATTAGTTATAAGTCTCATCATGCAGTCATGAATCAGAGGTATTTCCACTATGCAGGAACTCTTAAATGGCATGAGTATGTTCCTTTTACATCACTACACTTCGCAAGAATCTCCTTTATCTACTTTCATTTTCCATCTGCAAAAAAAGAAGTATTCTGGCAATTTCTGACCATTGATTAGTTTGTAAAGATATTAAGAATTACAATGCTCATATCCCACGGAAAGTAAGATATTTTACAGTTGATTCTTAGATTGATCGGAACATAAGGAAGGATTACAAAGGAGCAGGGTGGGAGGGTGGTATATAACATCGTTAACTTGTGGTAACAAGGAGGGGTATCCCTGTGGCAACTTTTCTGACACCCCTAGCTTAAAACTCATAAAGACTAAGGGATCAATAGGCCATGTTTTCACAGTTTGTATTCATACTGAAAATCAGAATCAAGTGAGCTTTTATCCTTTTATTCTACATGAAATTTCCGTTCTCATTGAGCTCACCTTAGGACACCTGCGTTATCATACGACAGTCGTGCCGCCCCAGCCCAACTCCCAACCTGACAGTGTCTTTGGCTCGGATCGACCGGCAGAAGAGCAATCTTAATGCTAAAAAGTGGACATTGAGGTCCAGCTCTGCTTCACTGAATAAGTAGTCCTGAAGGGGCAGGTGGGCATCACATTGGCGGGCCAAGATTTTATGAAAAACCTGCACAATATGAGAGGCAATGATGAGGGGATGGAATTGGAGCCCATCATTGGACACGTCCCCTTTGGTACAAATACCGTTCTCCCCATGCAAATAGCACTGGGTTGACTTCTGCAGAGCAGCCAGAAGTTGAAATGGCTACACAACTCCTTCAAACCAAGCCCAATGACTTCCTTCAGCTTCACCCCAGCAGGTCCAGGTGCTGACACTGTGCACCCAGCCAGAACTGCCTGCAGTTCCTCAGGTGTAACCGGGCACAGAAGATCTCATTTTACCTGTCCAACACAAGCCAGCCACCCACTATCCTTGATAGATGGAGCTTCAAAGATAGGCTGCCACGTCTCACCCATCGGCTAGAGAGTAGGTGACAGCTTTCGACTTCGATCCACCCAAGAGGCATCTAATACCCTATGCGCCCACCCAGATTGATTATAGTGGTACAAGTGCTGGATAGCACTGTGCTGCGCATGTCTACGACGTCAGCTATCTTCAAAGAGACCTCAAACTGGCTTACCCACCCTGAAACATGTTTGAGTGTCCTGTGAAGGGGTTCTCTCCCGATGCTCCAGATCGGATATCCATGCTGCAAACACTTCATTGAGCTTAGTATGGATACACTGGTCAGAACACCCATCAACCACCCAGTCCAGATTGTCGACACCGAGGTGTTCAACATTAATTGCATTTCGGAGCTGGTCTCCCCAATTTGAAGTTGCACTAACATTCCCTGTTGGAGCTGGACCTTCCGCCTCACCCTCCAGCTCAGGCTCCTGCACCATCTCCTAAACCTCAAGTGCCGAAAGAACCTCCTTATCTTGGCGGTTCTTATTTTGCAGGGACTTGATGGTGTCGAAGGATCCATTGGGTAACCGAACATGAAGTGCTCAGACTATCCCGTTAGGGAGGTCAAATTTACGGAGTTCCAGCTCTGCTCTCGTTACCGCGACCAACTCTTCATGTGATCATTTGGCCTTAACCCATGCTGAGGACTGCCGTTCAGCATGTTACAATTCTGGATGGGCCTGACGATGGTGGGCGAGAGTCATAAGAGAGTCATAGTTACTCCCACCGTGTAGTAGCAAATATTCGAATGAGAACTTTGAAGACTGAACTGGAGAAAGGTTTCATGTGAGCAGCAGTTGCAGATGAGTTAATCGATCCTAAGAGATTGGGAAATTCCGTCACAAAGCATCCCGTCCGCGGACCGCCTATCGAAAGGGAATCAGGTTAATATTCCCGTACCAGAACAGAGATACTGCCACCTAGTGGCACCAGCGGCACCGCAACCGAACTCGGAGACGTCGGCGAGAGCCCTGGGAAGAGTTCTCTTTTCTTTTTAACAGGCAACGCTACCCTGAATCGGTTTAGCCAGAGACAGGGTTTCACGTCCGGTAAAGCCCCACACTTCTTGTGGGTCCGGCACGCTTTTGATGGCCCTTAAAAATCCAAGGGAGTCGTTCATTTTCTTGTCTGGTCGTACTCATAACTGCAGCAGGTCTCAAAGGTGAGCAGCCTCCAGTTGATAGAACAATGTAGGTTAGGGAAGTCGGCAAAATAAATCTGTAACTTCGGGAAAACGAGTGGCTCTAAGGGTTGGTTCTGTCGGGCTAGGACTTGAAGCACGAGGACTCGGCATGGGCAGTCCGAGACGTGTGCCTCAGCAGGCGTCGAAGTCAGATTTTGAAGGGACCTTGTGTCAATTGGCTTGGCTGTGACCATCAGGTTGATTTGGCAGGCGATCAACAACTGACTTAGAACTGGAACGAACAAGGGGAATCCAACTGTTTAATTAAATCAAAGCATTGTGATGGCTGGTGACTGGTGTGGACGCAATGTGATTTCTGCCCAGTGCTCTGAATGTCAAAGTGAAGTAATTCATCTAAGTGCGGGTACCACCAAGATCTGCACCGGCCGCCGTTTCACCCCGGCTTGTCCGCAGGCTGCGTCACGACCGCCATGCCCTCCTACTCGTGGGAACCTTGTGCTTATTCCGACGGCCGAGTATAAGTGCGACGCTTGAGCCCATCCACTTTCATGGCTAGTTTATTTGGCAGGTGAGTTGTTACACACTCCGTAGCCGATTCGGCCTTCCATGGCCACCGTCTTGCTGCCAGTATCGACTAACACCTTTTGTGGATCTGATGAGCATCAACTTTGGCACCTTAACTCGGCTTTGGTTCATCCCGCATTGCCAGTGCTGCTTACCAAAAATGGCTCACTAGGAGCTTGCATTCGAGTATCTGGCTTCAGTCAAGCAAGTCAGACTTTTTACCAGTTTAAGGTTTGAGAATAGGTTGAGGTCATTTCGACCCTAAGCCTTCTTATTATTCGCTTTACCTGATAAAACTGCATTTTGAACTCCAGCTATCCTGAGGGAAACTTCAGAGGGAACCAGCTACTAGATGGTTCGATTAGTCTTTCGCCGCCATACCCAACTGCGATGATCGATTTGCATGTCAGAATCGCTACGAGCCTTCACCAGTGTTTCCAATGGCTTCACCCTATTCAGGCATAGTTCACCATCTTTCAGGTCCCAACAGATACACTCTTACTCAAACTTTTCTGAGAGCAGAACAGATCGGCCAATGATGCGGCGAATGTCCAAGGACGCCTGCTTCTCACCTCAATCGTCTGGGACGATCTTGACTTGCATTGTGCCCACAGGTTTCGATCACCCGGCAACTTGCGCACATGTTCGACTCCTTGGTCCGTGTTTCAAGACGGGTCAGATGGAGCAATATGGCCGTGAGCATCTTCGACACATGGTGTTCGAACATCGCTCAATCGAATGACGGCGGTTTGAGCGCACAGGCGTACCATGTGCCACGGTCGACACGTCGTACCAATCGTTCAAGTCGCCAGCTGAGCATGCGTCGCCTCGATGAGCCACGGTCGCCTTCGGGCCATGCAAACGCAGGACTATAACGGTTGGTCAAAGGACCTGCTCACCTTTCCCGTGACCTTGTCGCCTGCCACCAACCAACTCTGACACTCACCCGCCAAAAGTGCGCTGTCCGCATTTCGCACCCGCGCATGTCTCGTCCATGCAGATAGAGATTGCGGACGTTGCAGAGCACGAGCAGCTAAATCTGACAGGGCGAATTGCTAACTCCATTCGCTTCCCTTTCAACGGTTCCACATAATTTTTAACTCTCTTTTCAAAGTCCTTTTCATCTTTCCCCCATGGTACTTGCCACTTAAGGGGTTGTAACCCTCTATGATGTGCTGTTCCAAGCAAGTTAGGCATGCTCAATGCACCTGGAAAGTACTTCTCGAAAATAGAATTCGCCATTGCAACACAACAGAGATTTTCCAGTTGAGCTATACCCTCTTCACTTGCCATTACTGGGGGAATCCTTGTTAGTTTCTTTTCCTGTGCTTAGTAATATGCTTAAACTCAGTGGGTAGTCTTGCCTGATCTGAGGTTAATTAGATAGATAGGCTGGCAGCATGAGTGCTCACAAGGTCATAAGCGATTTTAAGCCTCGTCTGCACTGAAAGAGTGCCGGACACTCTGAAATTTGAGGGACGAGGAGGCAGGCAAGGCCGCTGCCACTGCCGCGACACCCCAATACTACCACCATCCAATAATGATGATGGTTCTTGACACCAACACTCAGAATGACATGCTCCCAGTATAACCAAAAGCACCATTTGTGTTCAAAGATTCGATCATTCACTGAATTCTGCAATTCACGATACGTTTCGCAGCTGGCTGCGTTCTTCATCAATGCACAAGCCAAGAGATCCACCATCAAAAGTTATGTCTCAATCGCAAAATAACAAAAGAACATGTCAAACGTCGACATCATGGTGTTTAAAAGAAAGCGAATGAGGGGCCGGGCAATGACCGACGCAGGCGGCCATCCATGCATTTAGGAACGCCGAGGCGTCCACCTCCCTTTGGAGTTGTTCGTTCACAGATCGAGTCGGTCACGTGGGCAAGGAAAGAAGACTTCTTCTCCTGCACATGGTCGGTTGATGCGATTGATGATGGTCATTCCGCAGATTCACTTATGAAAACCTCGTTATGACTTTTACTTCCTCTAAATGATCAAGTTTGACCAACTTTTTGACCTCTGTTGGATGAACCGAGGCCTATCTGACAGTGCCAATCCGGAGGTCTCACTAAACCATTCAATCGGTAGTAGCGATGGGCGGTGTGCACAAAGGGCTGGGACGTAATCAATGCGAGCTGATGACTCGCGCTTACTAGGAATTCCTCGTTCAAGATCAACAATTACAATGATCTATTCCTAGATGATGATTCACAAGATTACCCACATCTTTCGGTGAAGGAGCAACTCGTTGCCATCGACAGTGTAGCGCACGTGCAGCCCAGGACATCTAAGGGCATCACAGACCTGTTATTGCATTCCTGACTTGGGTTAAACACGCAACAGTCCCTCTAAGAAGTTGAGAGCGATTCGCAAATCGTCTGACTATTTAGCAGGTCAAGGTCTCATTCGTTGATGGAATTAACCAGACAAATCACTTCGCCAACTAAGAACGGCCATGCACTATCACTCAATCCTTACTATGTCTGGACCTGGTGAGTTTTCCTGTGTGACGAGGCAAATTAAGTCGTAGGCTCCACTCCTGGTGGTGCCCTTCCGTCAATTCCTTTAAGTTTCAGCTTTGCAACGGTACTTCCCCCAGAACCCAAAAACTTTCGTTTCCCATAAGGTGTTAACGAAGTCATCAAATAATACTTGCTGATCCCTAGTCGGTGTCATTTATGGTTAGAACTGGGACGGTATCTGATCGTTTTCGATCCTCTAACTCTTGTTCTTGATTAATGAAAACATTCTTGGCAAATGCTTTCACATTTGTTCGACTTTCGTGAATCCAAGAGTTTCACCTCTGACAATGAAATACGAATGCCCCAACTGTCCCTATTAATCATTACTTTGGTTCCAGAAACCACCCGAAAATAGAACCAAAGTCCTATTCCATTATTCCATGCTTATGTATCCAAGCACAAGCCTGCTTTGAACACTCTGTTTTTTCAAAACAAACGTCGCATATCCAACACACACTCAGTTAAGAGCAAGCAAAGTCTGCACAAAGAAGGCCAACGCCGACTGTGACATACCTTGCAGCTGATCATCATCGTTGAGCCGGAAATCCACTTACGAGCTTTTTAACTGCAACTACTTTACAATACGCTATTTGAGGTGGAATTACCGCAACTGCTGGCACCAGACTTGCCCTCCAGTTGGTCCTCATTAAGAGATTTAAATTGTACTCATTCCAATTACAAGATTACAAAAAAGCCCTGTATTGTTATTTTTTTGTCACTACCTCCCCACGTCAGGATTAGGTAATTTGTGCGCCTGCTGCCTTCGTTGGATGTGATAGCCATTTCTCCGGCTCCCTCTCCAAAATCAAACCCTAATTCTCAGTCACCTGTTGCGACCATGGTAAGCCACTACCTTACCATCGATAGTCGATAGGGCAGAAATTTGAATGAAACATCGCCGGCACAAACAGAGAAGGCCACGCAATTCAGAAAGTTACCACGAGTCACCAAGTGGTCAAGCGGCCGTTAAGCCACATTAGTTTTTAATCTAATAAATACATCCCTTCCACGAGAGTTGGGACTTTTCACCTGTATTGGCTTTAGAATTACTACAATTATCCAAGTAGTGAGAGAGTACAATCAAACAAATGATAACTGATTTAATGAGCCATTTGCAGTTTCACAGTACAAGTGCTTATACTTAAACATGCATGGCTTAATGTTTGAGACAAGCATATTATACTGGCACGATCAACCAGTTAACTCTCCTCAATCAGCACGAATGAAGGACACAACGCCACCCACCAGCGACAGATGAATCGAGGGCGTGCTGTTTCTCTTACCTCGTTTGTCCGTGTTCTTTCTATCTTTACCATGTCTTTCGGAGAACTCTTGTCTACAAGCCGCACAAGCGAGCCACGCAGGATAGATTGCCAAGGCTAACTTGCACCGCACGGAACACTGAAACGACATCCGACTAACAGCTGTCAGGCACACACGCTCAGTTGCAATGTTGTCCATCAGACATTGCATACAACTTTTCCACCAGCTCACAACACACGCACATAGAGTGGTCGTTCGCAAAGCCACGTCAGTTGCGCACAGCTGCACAAGGCGGGCTGAAAAGCAAAAGACACATGCAAGGAAACAAGCATCAAAGACTTCTCCCACTGCATCAAGCAACGAATGTTTCTGAATCGAATTCTCTCTCCTCCTGAGGCCTGCCCCTCATACTCTATGTTCCGGCTATAACCACTTCATCCACAGCCATAGCAAGTAGCCACATACCCCTGGCACGGCAAGCAACCGCTGCTCACCACCGCCCTGAGTGGAGCGAGCTAATCTTGGCCGCAGGCAGGGTTCTCCAGATGGGTCAAACCTAGGAAGGAGAGGACCACAACGTCCTAACCCGAAACCATTCACCGACCCACGGACCGAGCCTCATTGCAGGACATCATCTGGACATGTCCAATTCAAACATACCAACTACCAACAACTTACTCTCCTCCAGCCAGTCAGCCAGCCAGCCCAGAAATTTACATTGAACAGTGAGAAAGTAAACAGGACGATGCAGATTACAAAAAGGGAGCTAGCCAAACAGCTCAACGTATGGAATTAACCAACCAACCCACAGAGAATCCTGCAGAGAAACCCGCAGAGAAGTGTCTATGACATAGAGAAAATCCATAAATCCATGAAATATATGAGTACTACTGAAATATATTATTTTCATGCAATAAGATAGTATAAGGGTATTACCCTTGATGTTGAAGAAAGTCCTGATATTCAAAAAAGATTTAAAAAATTCAGATGGTACATTTCAAATATGCTCATTATTAAAAAATAATGTGGATTACGATGAACAAAGAATTATACATAAAATTGTAGTGGATTTAGATACAAATATTTTAGAGAAATATAGGGATAGATTTAAATATAGTATTTTGAAAGTGAAAAAATCGATTTTTAAAGACATTAATTTAAATAATAAATTACATAAAAAAGAATATATTTGTGAAGATCAGTCAATTATAGATCATGCTGTAAACATGTTTTCAAAATCAATATTGTTAGATAATTTAAATTTAAATGTTAGTTTTGATGAAGTTTTAATACTTATAATCAAAATTGAAATACAAACGTTTATGACATATAAAGCTAAGAAACTAGCTACGGCTACAAAACCGTATTCTACATTTGATGTTACGATCGTTTACTCGTACGGATGGTTTTAAAAATGAATGTTGGGGCTTATTACATGTGACTACATATTTGCCCTCTTTTACAAACACCAACAGATAGTTTGATGAAATTGAATTCATATGTGTTTAATAATAAGAATGTATTGGTTAAAAATGGAATTTCCGGATTAAAATTTGTATATGACGAATGTGATAATAAATTATGTTTGTATCAATGTGATGACGTTAATTTACATTGTTTCCTTGCGTTGCGTGGTCATAATGAACGAATATCGACAAGATCATTAAGATATTTGTTTTCTAAATTTTCAAAAGTCTGTCTTGGTAACATTGAAGATTTGTGTTTATCCGAATATTTAACATTGAACAAACATATTGGTGAGAAGTTTAAGGTGTATACACTTTTAAAATCAGTAGATGAGAAATTTTTTATTTTAGCTATTCACAGATGTATTTATAAAAATTTAGATATTATGACTATTTTTTCATTGATTTTACGAACGAGAAACATTTATTGATAAAATGCGTGGTGAATTTAGAGATGATGTTATTAATTATTTTAAAACAAAAGGATGGATATCTTTTTTATTTACATATAACACTATTTGCTGGTATGATATTTTTATTAAGAAGAATAAATTGAAAAAATATGTATGTATAAGAACACCTTGTGTGTGTCTCACTTTATCTACATCTTGCTCATCTCGCTACATCTTTCTCTTTACACTACGATGAAGGATAGGAAAATTTTTACTAGATCATCTGCAGCTAAACATACACTCAATTTTCTTACTGTAAAAGGTGATATACAGAAAATGTAATGTCAATAATGTCAATGATCAATGGATTGTAGATTTAGTCAAAATGAATGATTTATCAAAATACAATTATCAATACAAGCATTTGCTTGTATGTATTGATGTTGCCTTCCATTATGCTTTTGTCAAATTGTTGAAGAATAAAACAAGCAAAAATGTGAAAAAGAAATTCTAATGGACTTTAACTGAGAACTATATGTCATCAAAGAAAATTCAATGTGATGAGGGTTGTGAATTTCAATAGATTCAAAAGGAATGTAGTAAGAGGTATGGTTTCACCGTGTTCCATACGTACAGTTGAGTGATTAAAGCAAGTAATGCAGGGAGATTTATTCAAACACTAAGGTAGACGATAAGATGAACCCTAAGAGTTGTTAGGGGATATATTTATGCGGATTATTTGCCCTTGATTGTTGAAAGATATAATGAAGCACCTCACAAGGGGTTACATGGTTTATCTCCTAAAGATGTTTACTGGAACAGAAAGAAACTAAGTGAAGTGAAAAAGTTGAAAACCTTTTAAATAAAAAAAACCCTGTTAAATATTTATCGAAAAAAGGTGATAGAGTGCAAGTGTCTAGGGTGAGAAATAATGTTTTAAAATTCCAGTTTACAAAAATGAATAGGGGAAACGTTCACTGTTGATAAAGTATATAGAACAGATTCACCAACATATACGTTAAAAGACAGTGAGAACGAAAAAATACATGGTGTTTTTTATCAAGAAGAATTAAGAATAATACTTTGAAAATATGACAAATTTACAAATAATTAGTAATTCAATGAATAAAAATGCTGGTATTAATTATACAAATGATTTTACAATGACTCTAGATGAACCTATTAACTATGAAAATCATAATGTATATCTTGAAGTGTTGAACATATCATATCCGCGAACGACTAAAAATATTTGAAGAATGAATGTTATTTTGATTTTGTTATGAAATATGGAAGTTTTTGAGAAATGGACAAGTGTCACTTTAAATTCGTGAGCGAAAAGTTTGTCATGCTCAAAGGAATATTCAATTTGGAACAATTACTTTCTTTTATGAATTTGCATTTGAATGAATATGATATCAGTGTCGAAAGAATAGATTACAGAAAGATTGGTTTTTTTCTTTCATATGCATAAGAAATTTTGTTATAGACAAAATCAATCATCAAATGCTTACTCGTGGAAGGGGAGTAGTGCTTTAAATCAATATCGCTTAGTAGATTGTGGTGGTGAAACTGAAATTGTTTTGAATCTTTAAAAAAAAATTGAGATTCATACTTGGTGTTGATGATGATATTAGTTTCAAAGTTTATTTGAACAGTAATAGATTATTAAATGAGTTAAATCATACACAAGCGATTATCGCCAAAAATTTACCTGATATATCTGATGGTATTAACAATAGTTTCATGTATTGTGATCAAGTAAAAAAACTAGTCCTGGTGATTTGAAATTGAGATTATTAGCTGTTGTACCCTTAGAAATTGAAGGTCAAGGTAGTGGTGGAACATTTCATTGTGAACTCCCATCAGGAATTAGAAGAAAATTAATTAAAGCGGTAATTCCTCAACTTCACGTGAACTTATATAATTCCAGAGGTGATTTGATAAACTTTGATTCAGGACCAGTTCGAATTGATCGTGTTGTTCAATATGATTGATTTGAAATTAAAAGCGAAAAATGGTACACTATTCATTGAAGATTACAACATTGCATATTCATTTTCTGTGTATAAGTCAAGTAAATTAACAACAAGAAAGATTTTTTGCAGAATCACTGACATAAAATGTGAAAAAAACAAGGGTTTATTCAAATTGTCTTATTCAGAACAAAGAAACAAGTTACTTTTCATGTCAATATCGATTAGTAACACATGCTGTGGCAAATGGGTCCCAATTCTTGAAATATAACAATATATTTGTTGGTTCTTGACCACCATGTTTAATAGTAGGAATAATGACACAAACACAATATAATAGTGCACGTAATTTAAGTCCACATAGATTTATTTTACCTAACTTTACACAATTTGAAGTTAAAGTGAGTGAAGGAACTATTCATCCAATATACTATGATCGAACTGATGCATATATTGGGTTATTTACTGCATTAAATCGTAGCTATCATGAAAAACCGTTCAGTTATGATGATTATTTAACAGATTATGGTCTCGTAGTTGTTGACCTGAATGCAAATAAAGATAGTTATGTCCAAGTACTACAAAATACTACGACCGGACAGACTAGTGATCTGGACCAATGCAGAAAGGGTCCACTGACATTCACAGGTTAAATGGCTCTGATTTAGTGTGTTAAAGTACCTGTCTTGCTTTGACCCTTTGATGCATAAACTTTCAAACTCTGCAAGTTTTGTCAAGTTCAACAGTGGCAATATAATCTTGCCACAGCAAGCGAACTTGTGTTAGCTGAAGTGCCAGTAATTTTTGTAATGCATGAAAAAGCAACGTAACAGAAAAGTTACATGTGAATTCACACATATCACCAAATATTGATGATAAAATTGAATATTTTGATAGCGTGACCTTTCACACAATATAATAACATGTGAGAAATAAATCAGTGTGAGCACAACGGCTCCAGCATCACAGCATGTACATAATATAAAGAAAATTAAAAACAGCAAAAGATGTACTTCCCTTGATCTGCTTTTCTATTCTCAATAATGTAGATTCATGGCGAACAGAATAATTTTCCTCGTGCTTGCTTGAGCATTTGAAAGTTCACATCAGCATCACATGACTCAAATATAGTTATGCGAATTATGCTCATAAAAGTTGTCAGAAAAACTCGGTATTTATTGTACTTACGTATCTGCCATGTGCACGTAATGGCCACATTGTTGACCGCACGGACACTCACTCACTCACTCACTCACTCACTCACTTGGACAGACACGAAATTTTAGCTATCATGCCTTATAAGGCATGCAACAAAAATTTAATGGATGATGATATAGATTCCATGTTGAAAGATTTTAAATCACTAAATTTACCTGTTTTGTATATAAAGGATCCTGAAGTTAAAAAATATATAAAGATTTACTGAAAACACCATATAAATTACAAACACCGAGTTCAAAGAAATTTATTACAGCAAATCCGTTTGTAACAACTCCTAGGAGGACACCAATGAGGGATAGACTTAGACAAAGACATAAAGAAAGACAAAGTAGATTTGATAGATTTAGAAATATTGATTACAGCGAGTCTTTTTATCTATATATACTAATTTTCTATAAAATAATTTATTTTTAAATTCACCCATATTGCCAAAGATTTCCAATACCGATTCATCATTTCTGGGCCACCCTCTCTTTTTCTTTTTCATTCTCGAGTTTCATTAAATTCTCAATGTTTTTACCTATCAATACTGGCTATTCTTGTTGTGGTGGTGGTGGTGGGGGTGCTTGTATTTGTTACGGTGGTTCCATTGGTGCTTGCAATACGAATTGATTTGGAAAGAATTGATTTGATTGATTTGAAGTGGTGGGAAAATTATATGCTGGGAAATTGAAATCGTTTGGTAAAGTTTGCGCTATATCATCATTCTAAAAAATTAAATCAACAAAGGTTATAAAATTTAAAAAAACATAAATAAAATTGTTTTAAACTTACATGTTGTTCATCTTCTTCTTCTACTTCTTCATTTGAAATACTCTTTAACTCTTTCTACGGGAAAATGCTTTTTCAAAGTTATGGGTTGAAATTTTGGTTCGGAACAACCAAACTTCTTTAATTGATCCAATTGTATCACCATTATTTTTTTTAAATTTAAAAACCAATCTGCACTTTTGGATTTGTTCTTCTGCATCATTTCTTGATTTCTGACTGATTTTGCATTTTTAAAATAATTTTATAGTGTGGCATGACTTTACAATTTTAAAATTAAAATGAGATGACTCGGCATTTACGTAATTAAATTTGACATAAATATCATTTTTTAAAATCAAAATGACTCGGCATGACAACTTAAAGTGAATTTGCCTTTTAAAATCAAAACGATTTAGCATGACAAGGGAATTTCCCTTTTTAAAATTGAAATGTCACGTGAATTTCCCTTTTTAAAGTTGGAAATGACGACTTAGCATAATAACATGAATTTTCCTTATTAAAATATGCAAACACATCTTTCTACACAAAATTTTCACTTTATTTAAAACTCACTAAATTCTGTACTAAAAACATCGCGACAAGCATTTTGCCGTTGTTTTTTACTTAAACAACAATTGTCACTAAAACAATTTCCAGAACAGTACCATACAAAATTAATAAGATTCTTGTAGTTTTGCATGGTGAAAACAACAATATCAGTATTTGTTTGAGGGTACCCCATGTATATATTTATTATTGGAAAGCTTTCGGTCCATTAGCCCGGACCTTCATCAGTGCAACTAACTTGACAAGATTTATACGTCACTTTTAGATCACAATTGTTGTGATCTGTTTGCTTGCACTTTTTAATTGTTTTAATTAAAGTGTGTGTGCAAGAGAAGGGTCTAACAAGAGAACATTGAAGAGAGCACACCACGTGCTATTTAGTGGCTTTCCCTCTTGGTCAATAGTTTTATGTTTCAATATTTCAATAGACTCTCTCATTTTATGAGAAAATTTATATTTATCACTCGCCGAAATCGATGCTTCATTTCATTTTATTCGATGATTGTAAGTGCATGCGTGATGTGCTGCAGCAGACTTATCGAGTTTAGCTTTCTTGCAATTCGACTTGTGTTCTTTGAGGCATATTGAGAGATTTCTACCTGTCTCTCCAATGTAAACCAAACCACATTTGCATGGAATGCGATACACACGAGGTTTCTGAAGTTCATCTATACTATTATTGTGAGTAGAAAGAGAGCAGAACAATTTGTTGTAGCTTGAATGGCAAACTTTTATGCCAACTTCTTTTAAAATTCT
>JAODVM010016231.1:0-20072 GCA_025400095.1 Phenganax marumi
GTTTTCAAATGTTTGCGGTTACAGTGCGTCCACACGTATCCGCATTCGTTGCGTTTTCAAAAGTTTCCACTCTGGAGTCCGTTTTCAAAAGTTTGCGGTTACGGTCCGCGTTTTCGCCGGATACGTGTGGATGCTAAGCGTAACCGCAACAAAATGTTTGCGGATACAAACGAATCCGGATACGTGTGGACGGGGCCTAAAGCGACGCCCTCAAGCTTATTGATTGCGCTCTTTCCATTCCTTATTACTTACCTGACGTCATAAACCGAATAGACTTCTCTTTGATACTTTCTGTAAGCTGATCAACAGTCTCCAAATACGCCCTGATGAACATACTGGGTGCGAAATTAATCATATTCTGTTCACCACAACCATAAGGCATTTTCAGAAGCTTTTCAATGCCATTGATAGACGAACCCATAATATCTCCTGTGAGAATAGGTAAGAATTAGAACTGATAAAAGTATATTGTAAACGCCTGAATAGTTGTACATATACAACCAGAGTCGGAAGTGAGGTCACGTTTATTGACCAGAAGTAAGTAACTCTGCCTTGTTTTGCGTATACGTACTTTGCGTACGTAAAGACACAGGAAGTGAAATCACCAGACTTATTTTGCGGGCTGTTAACTTACACAATTCCGGGTGCAGGTGGGGTGAAGAGGGCAATTAAGAATTCGTCCGCTTCTCTATGCAAGGTCAAACCTGCAAGTAGTGTCATTATAAAACAAACCACAAGCAAGGGAACAATCGGGCATCATAGTATTACAAAAGTATGGCATAAATAGATAGAATAAAGCATGAAATAGTCTCTCAAGATTTAATCACTAAATTTCATCTTGTAAAGCTATTGCTAACTACAACAATCCAAAAATACCCCCAACCCCCTTACTCATCTCCTATTCCACATGAGCCTAAAATTTGCAGGTTTGATTTTGTTTTACAAAACGGGTACGTTCATCAAACCCATTATGGCTCTGCCATATATCCAGCATCATTTCACTGTTGTTAAAAAACATTTGGCTTTTTTGTGGTTAGAATTGTTTGGTTGCCTTTAAGCAGGTCTCCATTTAGACGCAAGCTTCCTGCTTGCTTCTTTAGGTGGCCCATGAACATCTTAAAAGACCTAGTGGTCTTCCAAGGGGCATCTAACGACCAAATGAAAAGTGCCAAAATAAGCACACCTCCCGGAATAGGTCAATCAAAATACGCCTATAAATGCATGTAACGAACATAATCATGCTAACAACTGACCAATAACAGATATGGTAGCCTGAGCCGAGCCTTCGACAACATTTGACGGAAGAGCAAGTTCCAACTCCCTGTTGAAGTCTGAAGTTAAACAAAAGATAAAACTATCATGATAGTAGTCAATATTCTGAGTCTTAACACTGCACATAAAACACAAACACGTATACCTGTTGAGTTGAGATCAATGAGAAGACTGTACGAATATTCTTGTTCTACGCCTTCTGGCTGTGAAAGTAAGTATCGTTTATTACAATTCTCCGCATTTTTTCTCAATCGAGATAGGTTAATTTTACTACAACTACTTTCACACAGATAAATTTCTTCACAAGGGCAATAACTACAAACGTTGCTCAAAATGATGTTTTTTTGACTAAGTCTTATTTAGTTCGAAAAATATCGCGACAGAAAAATCGACGAGCCAATAAGATGTACACCATGTTGAATATTCATCGACTATTCAGAGTATACGCCCCGAACAAGCTCACGCAAAGTTTTGTCTTCACAGTCAAAAGTTATTCAAAGGTAAGAACTATATGCTGACTGCAAATATTCAAACACAAGTTAGACCCAATATAAGGTTTACACATTTCTGTGTTATTATTTTGCCTCAGACGAGTAGCCTTATTCGATTAGTTATCTCTCCTTGTGACGTCAAAAAACCGCAGTAAATGAGATCAAATATCTAAGATGGCAGACAGTGACTTGCAGGCAATAGCTACGTTCATACGTCACGCGAGGCAAAAACAAGCTCCCTTGGATCCGGACTAAGCACCAAAGCCAGTTCTAACGAAACCACTTTCGTGATTATTGACATAAGCATAATTATATCCGAATTGGACCAAATTAAACCATTTCAGAAACCATACGACAAAACAGAAGGAATCAATCAATAAAGCTTCAAAAACAATTTTGAGAGCTCCTTTACATGGGCCAAGCTATACTATAGCCTTCTAAAAAAACATTTGACTCACTTCAACTAGCAGAATACGATTCACGCCATCAGATTGTGTGCTTGTCTGGGCATGAACTTCAATTGGAATGCTACCAAACTTCCTTGGGGTTATTGGAAATGATGCTGCTGCACCGCTGTTGGCAGGAACCTTAATCACGTTTTTTACATCACCAGCATTCGCCCTTTCAATAATATTCGCATCGGCTTCTTCGACCAAATTTTTCCAGTCTTGTGAACTTTTTAAAGTCACTGTGACCTGCAAAGTAAAGTTATTTTACGACTCGGACGGATAGGAAGTTTTCTTGAACAAAGCAAATCGTCAAGAAATTTCGAAAGAAACGCATTCGTTACACACGCGACCAAGTGAACTCGTCAAGAAAATGCTCAAAGAAAACGTGCTAGTTGCACACACGAGCAAGTATACATGATATTGTGTTGAAACTTGTCAAAGAAATCTTCTTGGTCGTATACACGAGCAAGTAAACTCATCAAGAAGCAAAAATACTTGTTCGTCGCACAAAAGAGAAAGTAAAGTAGTCAAGAAGAACTTGTCAAGGAGAATTGTCTCATTTGTTGCACACACACAAATCCAGAACAAACTTGTCAGCGGAAAGTTTGTTGTTGCGCACACCACAAGCATGTGAACTCGTCAACAAACTAGTCAAAGAGACCATGGTCGTCGTACACACGAGAAATGAAGTCCTCAAGAAACTTGTCAACAAACCCTATTTCTCTGTTCAAAGTTTAAGCACGAAAACTGACAACCTTACAGATACAATAACACAAAAAAACCCGTATATATACTTCTTTCTCTTCATTTTCGTAATTAAAAACGATCACTTTAATGGCAACTTGTTCGCCTCTAATCACCGAGTAAGGCAGATCCATTGACAAGAAAAATGGCTGAAATACTCGCAGCTAAAGGAAGCAGAAAAATGTTTAACGAAAAAGACCTTAGGTGCCGCAATATGCAAAATTTAAGCGCAACTGCATGGGCTTTAGCACTCATGCGAGTAGGCAGGAAATATACAACTTAGTTTTTTCTCTAATACGCAATTACATGATTTTGTCTAACGCCAGAGAATTTTACACTGTCTAACGAAAAATGACTTCCCTCGCAGACGATGACACTCAGTCTAACGGCAAACGATTCGACTTGATCAGACGGCAAACGAATATGCTCAGTTTAGCAGCAGACTTGTTGTTACAACAGACGATTTTACTGCCCAAAACGGCAAACATATTTACGTTGCCTATTGCCAGACTGTTCCATTCACCACAAGGAGAAAACACTAAAAATTTCACCATTGAGGGTTAAAATTTTCTAACCAAAATGTGAAGGAGACAATATTTATAAAACTTCTGAACAACATATACCTGTGGTTTTTCGGCAGCTACTCCGAAACCACTCACATTAGACACTGCGAAACCACTTAATACCCATGACGTAATCGTATCCGGTGATTTGGTTTGCACTTGCGCACGCCCGAATGAACTGTGGGGAGAAAAGCATCGATTTGAGTTAAACAGGGGTGGTGGACTGTCGTTGGCGAGTACTGAATAGCACGGGCTAAAAAATACCCACTAACTGCTTGAAAAGTGATTATTTTCACACGCGCAATGCAAAATCTCCAATATTGGGAACCTTCGGACAAGGCTATATTTCCTTCATTTAACAAAGCCTCACAACAAAACTTTGCAATTTTACTAAAAACCAGAAGCTGTTTTTAGCTGTAGCGAAGAATTTCGTTCTTTTTGCTCATATTTTAATATTTAGTCTATCACTGGAGTCTTCCATTACTCACTCAGTGCCAGTAGTCTCCCAGAGCCACGTTTCAGGAAATATTGAGCGAACCGTCTTTACTTCTGCCAGTTGTGGAGTATTCATGTATTCTTTCTGTAGTGGCGTTAGAGATTCCTGGAATACGCCGCCATCGTCGTCTGCTATACTACTGACTATATAATACACAAAACTTGGTCAGACGTGTAGGAAACAAACCTAACAGCAGATTACTTGAATGCAAACATATTTTGTAATGCTTTTCTATTGTAAAATTCCTTGAATCTCCGAACATAGAGCAAAATCTTATACTTTCGCTCGATGGATGAGCCTGCGGACGGGAAGCTTATACAAGTTATCAAGCAACGAATATCGAATTTAAAAATTCAACGTTTACTGAAAAAAGTAGAGTTATTTCGCTTCCGTTGCCATTGCTTTTTCATTTTTGACAACAACAGGAGAAAACCAAAACTATTCGACTTGAAATAGCCTGTCAACATCACATTCTTCCAAAATTCACAATTGACAAATCATTAAATATGCAAAGTTTATCAACAGAAACAGTGACCAAGGGTACTTAATTTGATTACGTATACGCTCCCAAACAACAACACGGTCTTCTGCAGACTTCTAGGCTCTTGAGAAGATTTCAACAAGAAAGTTCTTTGAGTTATTCAATTACCATGCTTTTTTCATGTTCTTACTGCACCACTAAGATGTAAATTTTGAATTTATCATCATCTAATCCCCGCTTGGCAAAGGATATTGCTTTGGTTTACCATTCCCAGCGCTGGAAGATTGGAAATTCGAACTGTACATTTCAAACAAGAGTAGAAGGTTATACCTTGTTATAAAATGAAAAAACTATCATTGGAAAGCTATAGCTCCACTTTCTGGCTAATTTAAATAGTTTAAATTGGTTTTCGTTGCATGATAACCTGCTGAATTTATGTCGCTTTCTTTTTCAAACACCCTATATGCACGTATTTTGAAAAACCAGTAGAAATTTGTGAAGACTAGTCATCACCTAGTTTCCCAGTTGCAATGCAAGAAGTGTATTGCAAGCTGCATGAAAAGTTGCACTGGCTTCAACTTTTTGCAATGCAACGAGACAAGTTCCAGCATCTGACAGCCCATCTGCAACTCGTCTCACAATTCTTACAAAATTATCTAACCCAGAGCTAACCAGAATGCAGAATAGCCTACGATCAGGCTAAACTGCTTTCAGGCTGCCCAGTTGCACTGTCGTCTAACATCCCCCTGCAACTCATTTGAACTATTCAGTTGGAATATGTTGCAATCTAAGTTACAAGAATAAATTGAATGGTGTAATAAGACCTTAAAGTGCTGATTAAAAATAAGGTGCATCCGGGCTTCATTTTCTTTTTCTACTGTGTACGTAGTAGTAACAACAATGACTACTAAGCACCAATCAGAAAACTGTTTTGTTTTTGTTTCAAAAAGAAAATTTTGAATTGGATTCGTAAAATTAGATGTTAAACTTCCCAAGCCTTTGCAAATATATAATATAATTTCTAAATAACTTTTGATTCTGTGACAATTTTCAGCGTGAGTCGCTGTTCTCTATAATAACTGGATAGTCCATCTGCTATTAAAATCCATAAAAAAGTGAAGCCTCAAGTAAATGTGACACCACGTACAAAACTAAGATATCTTTGCAGGTATAATAAGTCTTATGTCTATTTTCGACTCCAAGGGTATTGTTTTGTGCACCATTAGTGACTGCATTCGGTCTCAAGTGTAGTTTTCATGATTACATCTTGCTGGATGACTAAAGGTACTTTCAGTCAATTTCCAGTGAATATTCCTTCAAATACTTTGAAATATACTTGTTTACCAAAGCCCCATCAGCTAATGCAAACATGTAACTCCGATTCTGCAACGTTATAAAGCCAAAGGAACGGGAATTTTTCGCTCAAACGCCTTCTCGCGTGGTTCTTCATTTGTGATAACAGAATTAGCCCGACCAGTAATTTGAGAAAATCAAAAAAAACCCCGCAAAACCATGATTCTGTTATACATATGTATACAAAAGTGGTGCCCCCAGGAAGAGAGTTCCAAACTTACTCCGCCTCCACTTTTTGATAACAGATGTGCTATCCAGTCTACGTACAGATCATCAGGGGCGGATCTAGGGGTAGCCAAACCGATCACGCGACTAAGGTAAAAATTCAAACGCAAAAATATTCAATTCAAAGCAGTCCAGTTATCAAATTTCATGCAGTAACATTACATAAAGAGTTCGTAGTCCAGTTATCAAATTTCATACAGCAGAAAGGCCTTCGATACTCCTACGCGCAGAAAAGCGGTGTTTTGTGTGAGTTTTGCACGTTCGGCAGTCAGATTCCAGTCATCCGACTGGCGAACTTGCTTTTTGCACGCTCTGTGGGGGGTTTAGCGATCAAGCGATCATATACAGGGCATCCGATTGGTTACTTAAAAAATATTCTGAATTCCCATCGGCTGGATTTTGTTGATCGACCAGACGCACATGCCTTTTAGCGTTTACTTCACATGCAAATATTCATCGACCTTTCTGATCGCAGCTTTGACCACGAAGGTTCAGTTTCAACTAGCACAGAAAATTTAAGAAAAGCGAACTGCTTTATTGCAGGTTTTATTGTAAGATCTGGTATAAATATTTACGAGACTGTGCAATCAGCGTTTGAGAGAAGCGACCAGAGCTTTGTCTTGAGAATATTCAAGCCAATTTCGGTAAATAGACCGACGCTTCGCCGAAGATTTTGTGTAGATGATTTGTTGAATGCTGTCAATTAGACAAGCTTCACACTGGGGAGAAATTTTGTTGCCGAATCATACGTGCCGAAGTGTGTTCGACAGTCAAGAGCCTTACTAAATTTGACTCGCATGAATTTTAGCGTGCATGAAATTTGCATATCACTGCGGGTAGCAAAGCCGAAACGTATATTTTAATACTTATTTAACACATTAATGACATTATATTTCCCGTCTACTTACACAGACTTCGGATTTGTTATTCTACTATAATACACCGAAACAAACTATTGCTGCAAAAATATAAGTGTAAATATCTACCGACGTGGCTTTGTATACTAACGATGACGTCATAGAATTTCGACTAACGTATAAAAAAATCCTAGATCCGTCTCTGTAGAGACCGGCAAGCTGGTTGATCGAAAGTTCGATAACGCAATCCATGGGATAGTCAACTTTTTAGTGTTCATAAAATTGGACAAACAAACGAAACGTCCGTTTTGGTCAAAGATGTAAATATTAGAGTCTTCAATCCGTAAAAATCAACTCAATTTTATTTTATAACGATCAATGAAAATATTCTAGAAGGCTACGAAAATTTACTATCCAGTGGATATCGCAAAGCCGACATTCTCTTAATAAACGACTTGTTCAACTGTCCGTCAGGAAGTTTAAAGGAAAGATAACAATTGTATATAACGACTACAGCTATATGACCACAATATAACAAAACAATATGGCGGTCTTGCAGTAAAAGAAGAATAAAGGACGGGGTTATATCTGGAGTGGGGCTTATATTTGAAATACTATTCGGGCAAGTTAAACTGCTTGTATGAAGGACAGATATTGTAAATAGTTGAAATATTTGAACTATTCAGAGAAGAGTTGTACTAATCTTTTACACGCAAAACTGAAGAAGACATAGCGCAATTCTCTTTCAAAGGACTCAGACACTATATGAGCATTTTAAACATAAGGGGCTTTCATAGAGAGGAAGAGGGCTTCTACAGCCGGTTAATTTACGGTACATACATAATGTGCGGACTGGATGTCCTGAACCATCTACATCAAAGTCCTTGCAATCTGAAATGACAGCCAAATTCACTCCCTGCAAGAAATAAAATGAAACAGCCTATCACTGAAATGCTCTGACTTTAAACATTAGTACAATTAGTTTCTACATGAATTCAAATTCGTTGCACGAATTGCTCGTGGGGTTGATCACCGAAAGCCCTATACGTCTTCCATGCACGCCGAAATGGGGAGGAAAGAAAATATTCTAACAAGATAGTTTTCCCTTGATCTTCTTTTTCTAACCCAACGTCGTCAAATTTAAGTTAGGCCTACAGTATAACAAATGCAAGGAGATTTTTTGTAGTATTCCACAGCGAAACAACACGATTAATATTACTTTGAGGATACACCACGTATGTTTATCATTGCAAAGCTTTCGGTCCGTAACCTGGGCCTTCATCAGTGTAACTAAGTTTAAAAAAATGGTTTAAAGACTACATAGCATGACCTTATAAATCTCAAAGTTTCTTCGCTGGAAATCGTAACAAAATGCGTTCCTAAACGGGACCTAAATTCTTTCGCTTTATTTTTTACTCATGGGAGACGGAGCTCAATTCGAATATGCAATGTATCAACCTAATTTTACATGTCTCAAACTAAGTGAAATTCATGCATGATTTGGGGTCCGTTTCTTTTGGACACAATCTATATTAGGCCGTGAGGCACAAGCAGAACATGTTAATATATTTTTCATATGCTCACAAGTAAGAGAATTGCACATGCGATAGTTTTCCTCCATTTAAAAGGCAAGCTCCTTGAGAAGCGACTCGAGAAGTCAAACAACTGTTTTTGTAATTAGAAGATACTCCCAGAAGTAACCATAACAAAAGCACCAGCGTTGTTATATCACTGGTAGTGATACACGTAAAACACTTTGTGTGCTTTAACCACAAAGTACTGTAACCACTAATAAACAGTAACCTAAGCCTATAAGTGAGCATTGTTGATGTACTTGGAATATCCAGGATAGTTACGTTCTAATACTGGAACTGGACTGAAATGCTGCACAATTTGCTCTACAGATTTTGAAAGCACATAACGTACATGCAGTACTAGCAGTGAATGATCGTGCCAGAAGTACACCGATAAAAATATCGGTATGTCAAACAATTTTCATCGGCCGACTAAAATCGTGAAGTACTCGCCATAAATATCTGTAGGGCATTCTGCGCAGAGGGATACCACGGGAAAATTGAACGACGCCTACGCCATCTCCACCACGGAGGATAAGAGTCAGCGGAATCTCCTCCAAAATCCCCTAGTTCTTGCATCACCTGAAAAGAAAGCGAATTATTTGAAGCCATTCATAATGTCGATCATTAAAGAGAACTAGAAACGTTTTGTCATTGCATATTAATCCAGGAAAATGAAGCTTTTGAACGAAAGGACTTTTTCTTAAATACTCAATTGAAAATACATAGAATCTTTGCCTTAATGTAAGGACCTTACGCGACTCAACCACCATAACTATGTACAACCGTGACAATTCCATCGACAGTTGAAACGACTCGAGTATTGTAAGTAAGTAAAATCCCTAAACAGACAACTTAAATGTCTCAAATATCTGAAGTATTTAGAATCTCTGACATTAATATAGTGCATTTTAAATGGCTCAAATAATAGAAATGTACAGTATCAGGTTTTGATGTAGTTACTTTAAATGACTCAAACATTATGCACACGCACAATCCTTGATCGTGCATGGGCACTGTAAATTACTCAATTTTTTTATACACGTACGATCACTGACCCTAAATAGACACACTAAACAACTCAAACAATTCTACAAATACGTACAGACTTTGGTTTTGAACTAGACGCTTACAATCACTTAAATTCAGTATAAAGTTGTACAATCCCTGGCCATAAAATAAACACTTTTATCACGTACTTCTGCCTTTATCAGGAGGTAAGAGGGTGACAAAAAAACGATATTGTCACTGCATCATTGTTTATCACTGATATCGCTTTTTGTCCTGCTATATTTGTTACCCTGACAAAGTATGTGATAAAGAAGCTATTATATAATCGGGATAAGGTGATATCAGTTTCATCGCTGTCGACGATATCATACATGTCCCTCGTTTAAATACTGAATTTACTCGTGACATTTATACCGTCCCTCAAGTAATAAAACTGATATCCCCTCATCGCTCATATGATAACTCACACTAATCATGTATATATACCTGTGATACAGTGAAGTCATTGCCTTGATCCAACAAAAGAACACTCTTGTCAACTGCTAACAGGCCCACTTGAGAATAAGGTGCAGCATTTACATCAACACTCACAGCTTCACGAGGCTTTGTTTCGGTCGTACTAAATTTCACTGAAACCTAGACGAGAAACAAGTTGCATGAATCGTTTTATCAGTGTACTAATTTACACGTGCTATAGCGACCTGAAGCAAACGTAACGTTGTTTCACGACAGGAGTGCGCCAAAGATCCGGAAATGGAGAATAGTTTGGACACCACTTATCATTTATTTCTTCCGTCCCCGCCAAGTTCCAAGACGGGATTTTATTCTTTTTGACGTCGTAGTTGTGGTGGCCGAAAAGTGGCAGAAACAAGAAATTGTTCAAAAACAAATCTGCATTCAAATTCGGCAAATCCCACAAATTTATACTCAGCCCTAAACTCGGCTTTATCTATACCCTTTCTAACTCAAATACATTGTAGTTTTCGTAAAGAAACACCCGATGTTTGATGTGCTCAAATCGTATAATGAAAAACAAACTTGTTCATCTAATAGCCCGTCATCATAGCTATGTAATAACATCATCCTTGCATTTCTGAATGACGATATTTCTGCTTGAAATGATTTTCATTTAATTCGACAAAAATAGTAACAATATAGACTGAACTTTAACGTCTTGGTCATCATCAAGAAAGCGGATTAAATTCACACTGCCTTCATGGTTTCGTAGTAAAAACAAGTCTTCCTTAAGTTTGTTTACAAAAATCTACGACGAAGAAAACCTTATATTTCACCAGTTATTTTTGCAACTTTTTCTCACGTTCACGTCTCAAACCTGTTTCGAAAACCAGTTTTATTCGAAAACTACTTGCCAGAGCTTGTACTGCTGCCGTTGTAACAAACCGTGCAAATCTGCAATTTGCCGTTGTAAACACTGAGCCTCAAGAACGTGCAGACTCCATAAAACATCAATTATTCATTTTTTTGCGCTGCATAATACATTTTATTGCGTACGCAGGGCGGTAAGAATTTTGATAGGAGGCAGTTACGATCTCCGTTGAACAGATTTGCTCCATACTATGTCGGGGAAGCATCTGAACGATAGACATGCATGTTATGAAAAAATAGGTCTTGATGTTTAAAATCATCTACGGGTGATGAGGGTAGCGTGGATAAACAACCTTCATATTTATATGTATGTATGTATGCTAAAAAGTCCGGACTACGACTGCCCAGGGCTGATTCGATCGCAAAGACGCAAACCGCGAATTAGCATGCTTCTTGCGATCGTCACTGGCCATTGGCGACATATGGAGTTATTATGAGAACTAGGCTTTATGCCAAAAGTACATACCTGATTCTCGAAGGCGCCGTTCACTTTGACGGTGAGACTATCAGCAACGACCTCACCGTCATCTCGTACATAATACACCAGAATTTTTGCTGTAGGAGACATTATACTGCTGGCCATAAACTTTAGGACGGTTGATCTATCAGCAGGATTTAGAGTGACAGTTCTTGATTCGATAGTGTTGCCTCGTGATAGCACCTAGACATTGAGAGAAAACAGCAATATTTACTCTACTTGTTGCAGATTAGGTTTTAGATGACACTGGCAATCAAAACCAACAAGCTCAAGAACGACTCAATTTGGAAAAAATAATCAAAATCGTCGAAGAAGTGTATACTATATTTATGCATATGTCGCTTCATCAGTTCTTAAGAATTCCCATATAGAGTAGCATACTCTTCGCCATCTTAGATAACAACCCTTGATTCCTTTAACTGCTTTTTAAAAGAATTCATGAGCAGAAAAGGCTCTAAGTATTTAACTACTCTCCAAGCGTTAAGAATAAAGTGAGAGCTCGCAGAATCCTAGCCATGCAACTTATTTCAGTTTCAAATAGCTATACTAAACGTTTAAACTTTGAGCTCATATTACATAAAACAAGTCAAAACTGAATATCCAAGAGCGCTACACTTCCCCAATTTGTGTTTATTATGATCAAAAATCATAAGAATTAAGTAACATACGAAAGATTTCTCAAAACTCTCAGAACGGTTTTAAAAAGTTCTTTGCAATGATATTGCTTTCAAATGTTTCATTGTTTCACCAACTTCTTTACATTATACTATATTATTATATTATATCATATTATACTATATTATATTACATTATGTTATATTACATTATATTATGTTTACGGTTTAAGGTGAACGGTTTATGCTTTATGTTACCTTATAAAAATTGAATTATATTATATTATAATAATAATAATAATAATAATAATTAAGATAATAATAATAATATAATTACTATTATTAAATATTTATAATATTTACAATATTTATATTTATATTTATAAAATTTTAAATTTTATTTACATTTATAAAAATCTTATTACACCTCACAGTTATTCTATGAATTGTTGTGATATTTTTATCTGCATGTATCTGCAGGCATACTGAAAATTTGGGATTTTGAAAGTCGCAAGTGCGTGTTTGAGATGCCAATACACCAACATGGAAACAATGGAGAGCAAGAAGCTAGTGCATATGCCGTAGTGTATGCTGAAGTGTGTCCAGACCTCCGGTGCATCGCTGTTGTCACTGCTGACCATAACATCATCTTGTTTAGTTTTGATGGCATGAAAAAAGTTAAACAGGTCAGCCTTGTTCTTCTTAGACCTCCACTAAGGGCCATCTCACATTAAGTCAGTGTTGCTATAGGAGGAAGTGAGGGTTACCCAAAGAAAACCGTTGATGTTTGGTTAAGTCAGGTTGAAAGCTGTCTTCTTACATGTTATTGTCCAAAATGAAATTATAATCTGAGGTGTCTAACTGATATGTTTTGGAAACATTTTGTCATTTTCAGTTTGTTGGATACAATGATGAAATCTTGGACATGAAGTTTCTTGGATCATCGGATCATAAAGCTGTCGTGGCCACCAACAGCAGTCACGTTCGTCTCTATGATCTCACAACTATGAATTGTCAACTTCTCTCAGCTCATTCAGGTAGGAGAACGACTGAAAACTTTAATCATGATATATGTGATCATTTGGTGCCTGTGATAAAGACACGTTAAATCAGTGAATTAAATTCTTTGCCTTGACATCGTTTGTTTGAATAAAATTTTTGTGTTTGTACCTTAGACATCGTGCTATGCTTGGATGTAGATTGTTCTGGAAATATGTTGGTCACTGGTTCCAAGGTGTCGTGAATAGTTTACAGTTACTTGCATGGGAGTATGAACTGAATTGCATAACTATTTACAATATTTTTCCAGGATAATACAATTCGGATGTGGTGCATACAAAGAAACAGCGAGATGAAATATGTTGGTGTTGGTTTGGGGCATACTCATGCTGTCAGTTGTGTTGCTTTGTCAAGGTATATTGTTGGCAGAATTGATATCAAACAAAAATCGTTACAAATTTTATTGTACATGTGTGTAACTGTTGTACATTAGATAATATATGCCAGTAGTTGTTTGGGACTGCTGTTTGGTTTGCTTACCATGTAAAACACAGTGAAATTGTGAAGTTTACCAGAACTCTTATCATTATTTTAGGATCAATAATTCGTTTGTGGTCAGTGCAAGTCAAGATCTCACGATTAAAGTTTGGTCAACTGAACTCAGCTCTACTCAGGTAAATGTACTTTGTTCAGGTTTCAAATATGCTCAGACAGTGAATGATTGGAGATTTCAAATTGCTTTTAGGACAGTGAAGTTTCAAAGCTCAGTGTTTTGTTAACGGAAAAGGGTCATGATAAGGTTTGAATGTTTTCTTGTTAACTTTCGTTTATTTTAGTAAATAAGAAGAGTGAGATTGTCTTTAATAATACTACAAATAGTACATAATAATGCTGTCTAAAGCTAAAGTAGGTGATTGCTTGTCTATTCAGGGTATCAATGCTATTGCTGTTTCTCCCAATGATAAGTTGATAGCATCTGGTTCCCAGGATAAAACTGCAAAAGTAAGGAAAAGTCAAGGTTATATTTTCAAACTACATTGAACCAGGGTGAGGGGGGATTGTCAACCAAAAACAAGAAATAAAGCAAGGAACAAAGCTTCTTATATTTTTTTAGATATGGCGTCGTTCAGACCTGCTTCTTTTGGGAACACTGCGAGGTCATAAACGTGGTGTATGGTCGCTCCACTTCTCTAGTATAGAGCAGTGTCTTGCCACAGGTTCTGGAGACTCCACCATCAGACTCTGGGCTCTCTCTGACTGCACATGTCTTAAGACACTCGAGGGACACTCAAGCTCTGTTCTGCAAGTTGTGTTTGTCAGTCGTAGCATGCAGTTATTGTCCAGGTACTAGGGAATATTCTGCTCTCATGCTGTAGTTACAATGGATGAATAAGAGATGATTCATATTAAACATCAAGGATGACGTTTTTAAGGGTTTGCTGCGTTATATTTCATAGTGACTCAGATGGTTTGATAAAATTATGGACAATAAAAAGCAGTGAATGTGTGAAGACCCTTGATGAACATACTGATAAGGTGAGGTATGACAGATGAAGGCCAGGGTCTGCTCTATATATTTGTTATAAACATTGAAATAATAGGGATAATGCCATTAAGAACATAGAGGATCACGAATAAGATGTTTGTTCTTGTTATAACTCCAGGTGTGGTCACTTGCTCTTAGTTCTTCTCAAGAAACGGTATTGAGTGCTGGAGCAGATTCTGTTCTTAATATATGGAAAGTATGTGTATACGTTTCAAGTACTTTGCAGAATTCATTTTGTTGCCAGTCATCAATTGACATCAAAATTACTACTGTCGTTCAGGATGTGACAGAAGAGGAGGAAGAAACAGCAAGAATGGCTGCGGAAGATTTATTAATGAAGTGAGTTTAGGAGAAGGACATACATTGGAGTAGGTTTTGCCAAGGGAAACTAATAATGTGTTTTGTTTCAGAGAACAAGAATTATCAAATCTTTTGCAAAGAAAACAGTTTAGTAAAGCTATTGGTCTTGCTCTCACCCTAGAACAACCTTATAGAACACTCAATGTTATTAAAGGTGAGTACACTCTCATCTGTTCATCTTGTATTGCTGTAATATAATATATTGTTCTATAATTCGGTCTAATAACTGTTCTTTTTTCTTCTAATTCCAACTATGTTCTAATTACTGTATGCTCTAATTTGTTCTAAATGTTGTTCTGGTTCTAAACTGAAAATTCTATTATTTCATTGTTTTTTATTTTGCCTTTCTAGATATTTTGTTTGACGAAAATGGAAAGGAAGAGCTGGCAAAGACCTTGCAAGATTTAAGAGATGATCAAATAGGTACTCAGAAGATTTGCAGGAATTATTTATATAATTTTACATGCACTAAATAGTATTTTTTTTCATTCTTAGATGTTCTCATGAAGTTTCTGTGTGACTGGAATACAAATGCCAAGCACAGCCTTGTTTCTCAAATTGGTGCGTTGCTTCATATAACTTACTATGCTTTTTTTTTCCGATTGTAACTATGTTGGTATTCTCTTTTAGTTCTCTCATTGATATTAAAGCAACATTCTTCGTCATGGTTGATTGATCGCCCTGAAATGAAAGAGAGAATCCAGGCTCTTCTTCCCTACACAGGTGGGAACTTTGCTTTTCTTGTTATTATCTCTGAAGTACCACATGTTGTTGTTAAATGAGTATGTTTTGAAAGCTTTGTCGTTTTCATTTTGTTTTTAGACAGACATCTTGATAGAATGAACAGATTATTGCAAGTGAGAGCGATATCGCCATACAACTATTATATCTATATACGTAGTTGTTTATTTTGGCAAACTTTGTTGTGATATATTCGCCAAATCGATGATACTGTTTTTCATTTAGCAATCGATGTTTCTTGATTACACTTGGCAGTCAATGAAACTTGGCTCAACTTCTGAAGGTCGCAAAAAGTGAGTTATGTTTTCTTTCTATGGAACAAATTTACTTACAATCAATCAAGGAACTACATACGTTTTTCGCCATTTCAGTTGTGCAATCTCACAAGTGTTCAATTACTTTTGCAGAAATATTAAGGAACAAACTGAAAGGATGTTGGTCGACTCGGAACAAAATGCTGCAGAATGATTTGAGAACAATAGTAGTATACTTATTTGTAAATATGTTTTTACTATAAATTATGAAAATTTTCGTCAATGTTAGAATTTTAAACATACAAGACAAAGCCGGCCATCTTTTCAACTAATACCTACATAGCAGAGATGCTTGGTCTACATATATTCAATTTACAATGCTATCTATTCATTGCATAATTTTTGTTTTTCCGATGATGATGTTTCTTCTTCATCTAGCGTTTCTTTTGAGATATTTTCAGGAGTTTCCTCGGACAATGCAAGCACTTGATGAACGAAAGCAAATATAACTGATAGGCCAAGGACCAAGATTAGAGCCCTGGCGACCTCGATTACTGCTTGGTACCGTTCCTTTGGTGCTTTTCCTAATCGAAGAAATCAAAACAGATTTTCAGGTACGAAATGATCACTGACAATGCGTATCCAGGCCCCCAAGGAGGACGACCGTGACTCACCTTCATTAGGTACTAGGTCCCCAAATCCAATGGTCGTAAAAGTTACAAAACAAAAATATAATCCGTCTAAGAATGTCCACGGTTCTGTCAGATTGTACAAGATTCCTCCCAAGAGTAACATGATCACCATTAAACACAATATTATTGTGATAGTTTTTGTCCTAAGTTTCTTCACTTGCTTTTGTTCAATCGCCTGTAGTGTGAGTTGAATCAAACCAACTATGCGATCTCCAACCAGTTTTAAAATCATGATATTCAGAGGGATTCCGAATAAGGCAAATATCATACAAAATATCTTTCCTCCCGATGTTTCTGGTGATAGATGACCGTAACCTAGGAAAATAAACTATGTCTGGAAATAGACTTGTACAATACCTGACCTAGACCCTGATGCAAACTCACCTATAGTAGTAACTACACTGACAGCGAAATAAATGGATGAGTAATAATCCCAACGCTCTCCACACTCATTCAAACGTTGACAACGTCTTTTGACGACATCTAAGACCTTATGAACCATGTAATCGAACTCTTCCGTTGTTAAATTATGAGAAAGCATAAAAAAATCCCTGAGATTGTCCAAGTCTGTCATATGTTCAATATCATTAACTGATTCTAAAGCCTGAAATATGGCAGCACCACTAAGTAAATAAACGCCGTAGATTAGTAATAGTAGTAGGATTTTTCTCTTTTCTAAACTGACAGTAAAATCCATTGAAAGAGGCCATGCTAAATCAACAGGTCACAATTAAATCGAGTTCTTTTTACAGGTGGTTGTTCATGTTATTTGAAAACTGAAATCGACTGGTGGTGAGTTCGCAACTTTATTTCTACAGCTATTCACTTGCCAACTTGCTGATACAATAAAAAAAAACGTTTTCCCGTGCTATTATGCAAATTAAGACGTTTTCCTGACGTCATAAAAACGTTTTTCCGTGCTATTATGCAAATTAGGACGTTTTTGACGTCACAAAAACGTTTTCCCGTGCTATTATGCAAATTAAGACGTTTTTGACGTCACAAAAACGTTTTCCCGCGCTAGTATGCAAGTTAAGACGTTTTTCTGACGTCACAAAAACGTTTTCCCGTGCTATTATGCAAATTAGGACGTCTATCTTATGACTTGTTATTCTCAAACATTGAAGAAGACAATTGCTGCTATCAGGCTATGAACTTCTTGGAGTTAAGTGATTATATTGAAACGACGTGAAACAAATTGCTTGTAGTCTACTTAAGAACTAAAATGTACTTCGAGCAAGCATTTATTTGAGCAGCATAGTGCCAAAGCGCGTCTCATCTCCAAATCACGCTAAAATGCTATTAAATACTAAAATTGTGTTTTTCAAAGTTAAAAGCGTATTATTTTCCTAGTCATTTTATTCCCATTTGAGTTCGTTTCTGTTATTTTCATTAATCTCTCCCCCCATCATTTCTGTTTTTCTGCGTCTGTTCAAACCAAGAACGTTGCTTATCCAAGGCGAAGCAAACCCCAAAAGTGTTAGGAGATGACCGAAGAAATACGTTGACCTATAACCAATTCATTAATGCATGATTAATGTAGATATCTGTGGTAGATATAATTATCAATTGCAGTTTGACTTGACCAAACACCACAGGTTATGCAGGTACTCCAGTGTGCTTCAGTAGTAACCCTGGAACAATGAAAGACGCCTCATACTGGATCTCTACGAATACCCTGAGATACCCAGAGGCCAGTTGCTCGAAAGTGGGTTAGCAACTAACCCAGGTTTAAAATTAACTCACCGTTTTTATTGCCCCATTTTGAAGGACTGCTTGTTTTGAAACTTTGAGCCATTAAATTACTCATTAAGGGAAACATTTTGAGCAAAAATTTTATCAAAAATTTATCTTAAACGAGTTTGAAATGGAGGTTGAAGTTATCGATTAACCCAGGGTTAAGCTAACCCACCTTTGAACAACTGGCCCCAGGTGAACAAACTCTAATTTACCTCCAATAAACAAAGCCATGCTCAAGTCTCAGAAGTATAAATGGAACACAAGAGTAACCAAGGAGACTGCGAGTGACCGACCATGTTAATATATCATAAAATAGTTTCTTCTCTTTGCTTTCTTGAAAATAGGCTCGGAATGAACGTCTGGTCTGCAGAAGAAAGATGCTACAATGAGAAAAGTAGGTGTAACATGTATTCATACATTTAGAATCCCGTTCGTTCGTTCTAAGTAGAGTTAACTTTATTTGCTGGAATTACTTACTGCGCGCGCTGACAAAGTAAGAAAGCCAGTAGAAACAAAGCATAAATAATAACCAGGATAAAATCCATGCCAGAATGCAGAAGTTATTGAAGTTGCTAGCACACCATAAAATTTGTTGCTTGATCTATCATATACGATCCTAAATAATACGTGAATAAGATTAGAATCATTTGCACTCACATGTAGTCATCATAATTAGCTAAATTTTATTCTAATCGCTCATTAAGACTTTTAAATTTGTTCTAATTACTAATAGTTTTGAGCCGTAACGTTAGTGGTAATTGAAACCAATCACACCTGTTTGTCTTAAAACTAAATTTTAATCATCAGAGGAATGTGAACAAACCTTCTAAGCCATTTCTCCGTGTTGATATTCCAATTTGTGATCACTGAACGACAGTTTGTTGCAAACTAGTGGATATAGAAGAAATTAGTAAAATCGCAGCGGATTTTGCCCAAAAATTAGTAAAATCGAAGGGGTTTTTGCCATTTCTTTCGACACTTTAAATTTTTAAGTATATAGTATTACATATAGTTATACTAGTATTAGTATTGCTATATACTAGTATATACTATTACTATGCTCGCGGACTTAGTTTTATTTTAGAAAAAATTTATACTATACTACATACTTATATTATATAAAAAATTTATATTATACTATATACCTATATTACTATACTTCTGCTCTTTTACATTTACTTATATATTACTGTATCTCTACTAGTATTGTATCTATATACAGAGCGCAGGATTGACCTGACTTAGTTTACATTCATTAATAGTACTAGTCTCGTTAGCGCAAACGTTCAGTCATAAGACTTTTGCACTAACCTCCTAAGGTTCAAGTCTTGAATTCGCTTTTTACTTTTTTTTTTATTTTCTTTTTCCTAACTAGGAACTGAACCAGCACTAGAATAGTCAGAAGACCTAACCATCTAGCCACAAAGGTAGGAACAATTTTGAAGGGAAAGTTTAACGGGTCTTTCCTCATTCTGTAACCATCAAATTAAAAGACAAATATCTTTTTCTTGAATGTCCGGATTTGAACCAGGCAGTAAGTGAACGGTGCACAACGCCCAATGCCACTTCGCCACAAAGGCAGGAACACTTTTGAAGGGAAAGTTGAACAGGTCTTTCTGCACTCTTTAACCATCAAATTAAAAAGACAAATATCTTTTTCTTGAATGTCCGGATTTGAACCAGACAGTAAGTGAACGGTGCATAACGCCCAATGCCACTTCGCCACAAAGGCAGGAACACTTTTGA
>JAODVM010016342.1:0-20071 GCA_025400095.1 Phenganax marumi
TATGAACTTTTTGTCATTTTTATGAACTTTTGACGTAAGCGAACATGAATATTTTGAGATTTCATCTGGCAACACTGTGCAAACATATCACTACAATTTTGATATAAAAGGGACGTGCGGTCTGAATCTTTCAAGCTGTTTGCACTAATGAAGGTCTGGGTTAACGCATCGAAAGCTTTGAAATAATATAGATATAGGTGGTGTACCCTCAAACTAATACTTACAAAAAGTAAAGTGGTTCTTGTAATCACGAACAAGTCCAATCAAAGCTGCTAGAAGCGAGCACATCAAAGTTAGTTCTAAATGACTTATAACTCTAAGTTATAGCCCTTTTAGTACGATATCATAAATGTCACTCGTTCACTGTGCTTACGCGTGACAAATGTGAGTTCGTCCCTCGTGCTTTTCCTGTGTGAAATCTGTTCTTCGCTGGTTGGTTATGTAGATCCAGTTTGTCCATATATAACGTACATATACATTAGAAAAGTTATCAATAAGCATGTTGTTGATGGAAATCATCTACGTATCTACCATTATCGATCCATATGAAATAACTATCAAACTGTATGACTGATTGTGTGCATATTTTGTTCTGGTAATGTTTAATATATTATATTAAATGAGGTTTGCAGTGATGTTATAGCTTAACTTATGTATTTACATTTGTATAGGATGTTCGTGTAACACATGTTCTATTTTCTGCACAAGAAAAACTGCTTGCTGCAGCATTAAGGTATCACAAACTCGTAACGTTTATTTTTCTTTATTTTATTTTATTTTATTTTATTTTATAAGCTTTGTCGTAAGACTGGTTTAACTTCATGAAATGGCGGTTAGTTTTCCGCAGTTTACTCGTTAACTGGCATAGCAGTCTCAGCCAGGCATCAGGTTTGGTTCCTGGTAGAAGGCTCATATGTAGATGGCTGGTAGTTCCAAAAGCTCCTGTTCAGGTCCCAAACATATATTCCATCAATATGCTTGATAGCACCTTCAACTATGCTTGCAACTTTAATATAATTGAGCTAAATACAATGTAAACGTTTATACGAACATAGTTCTGATATTCAGAAAAAGAATATGGGCAATTTTATCTGTTCTGAACTGAGGAAAGGTCTTACATACATCACACAAGGCAGTTAATTATCTGCAATTCAATTTCTTTCAAAAAATATTTTGAGTTGCAAACACATGTCAGAAGCCTGCACAAGCTGGGTTTATTTTATTGTGCCTTTTTTTGCTTAAACTCTTCTTGCCAGAAGTTGCAAGTTTGCGGTAAATCATGAAAAGGAAATTTGTAGTTAGTCATTGGGGGGTCAAACTTGGAGAAAATGACATATACATTCATTTACTGCAGTATGGCCCACAACAACGGAAGCTTGTTGTGGGTGTTGTGTATCACTTCATGTTGGTTTGAAACTTCACAGTATTCTTATGAGAGGCAAAAGTTTAAATTAGTCATGAACTCAGTCACGATGTAAACTTTCACCAGAGCTGTTTGTATTTATGTTTTTTTTTCCAAATTCATGCACTTTTATTGATTATGACTGCACTATGACAGTTTTGAAGATTTCCAACCCAAAATTTCACATAGCTTTCAATAACATATATGGTATTTGCTGAATTTATGCACACTTCCATTCATATAGTTGTCTTGAGCTAAATGAAATGATCTTGTGTAGATGAAGTTCTCCCCAAGAGTTTGGGTCTCCAGCAAAGTTTTAATTGTGTACATGCTATTATATGTAATAAGGGCAGAAATCTCCAGCAGAAATGAATAAAAAGCAGATAAGATTATGGAGAATACAATATTTTGTTTAAGTCTTTGGAAACTCTTGTCTTGCTTAACTATTGAGAGTAATGCATGTCATGGACGGATTTTCAGATTTTCGTTTGGGGGGGTGAACAAATATCTGGCAGGGGATAGAACTGCTTGCTTTGGCAGGGGCCTGGTGGCAAAAACCAGAAAGGTCAGGGAAAACATTTTTACTGAAATTGTGTTTTCTAAGCCAGTACTGCAAATATTTAAAGCTACGTCTACAATAATGTTTACAAGAGTCTACAATAATGTTTACAAGAGTTATTTTATATAGTCTTTACTTTCTCGAATTTGTTTGATGTAAAATGATAGTGAATCTTTTCAGGCGAGAAAGGCATTATAACATTGGGGAGGGTGGACAATCCTTTTTGGGGGGTGGCAAATGCTACTGGAGGCGCAAAAAATGCAGGAGTGTGCACCCCCCCAAAGCTTCCCAGAAATTCTGTCTTCAAGTAACGTCAAAAATTTGAAAGGGAACACTGAGGATGCCATGTATACCATCAAAGCAGTTTCAATGTACAGTCAACAACAGAGGTACAAAATTGGTCAACATGGCTTGGTTGTATTGCAATTTTTTTCTGCTGATCCTTTTCATCAAAGTAATCCCTATTTAAGAAGATGGATAGCATTTAGGCCAGCAAATACACTAAACTGACACTAATAGCACTAAATAGCACTAATACACTAATAGCACTAAACTGACAGTCGCAATTATTGAATAATTTACCAGGCACAACATTGATTTTGTCATGTTGAACTGAGATAAATATTGCAAGGACAACATCCATCAGCTAAATGTTTGACATTTGCTGCTAGTGGTTTCAAGTGCAATTGTCTTGTACCATATTTTTTGCTGTTAAACTTGGTGGTCAGCTTCGTACATACTCTGGCCACTGCAATACGTGCATACACTGCATTCTTGACTGGCAAACTACTTCATGCTCACATGAAGAGACGTTTTTCACAAGCGTTGAAGAGGAAATCCTTATCTTTAGCGATTGATGATTAAACAATAACTTTACATCACAATTGTGAATGTATATGCGTGATCATTGCTTCAGAAAATAGCTTTAAAGAAAAATTTTAAGTTTATTGAACACATGACAGAAGAAAGGAGCTAATTTAGAACGATTTTGCATAGCTAGAACACGATCATCAATAACAGCAATGATGCAACTGATTTTTTCAAGAATGAAAGTCAGTCTGAAAATACATGTATGCACTAAATGTATAACCCACAGGTGTCCTTGTTCATTACAAAATCATTGCTGACATTAAAAACAGATATGAACAATGTATCCTTACATCTTCAAGAGCGATATGGTATTGTAGAAATGTTTTTTTACAAACTTTGCACTGTCATAGAATTTCCAGTTTTTTAGTGGAACGCCGCCAAATGACAACCTTGTGAGTACGCCCCCCCCAACAACACCTAAGTTTTTTTCTTGTCGAAACGCCCTGTTAATATGACCACCCCATTAACACGACCAATAACCACCTTTTGATGTCCCCAACTCTATAGTAAGACAACTGAGTATGTTTAATTATGTTCCTTTATGTATAAAATTAAAATGTGCAGAATTGGCCATAGTCATTTTTCAAGCACAAACAGGTTTGCTTCAGTGTTGATGAAATTGAAATCCGAAGAATACAGCTTTTACAAATCTACTGGCGTTTTATCAGACAATTTAGTTATTGTACAGGAATTTACTATAACAATTTCAGTTTTCTGTTGAGCTATATTGAGCTGTGTTCAGTTGATCAATGATTAGCAACGTTTCAAATTTTAATTTCTTTGGAATCATGCATACTATAACTTTAAGTGAACAATGACCTGTTTGGCAGATGTCATTGGAAACGTGTACCGTAATTTCATCTCGACTTCCGTGAATATACGACCACAATATTCTGGTTGTACAGCAGTCCTGTTGACAGGGTTCCACTTCATCTGTAAAAATCACTGCTAAAACTTACACACAATGTTGAAGAAATTAGAATATTACGCTTTCGAAGTATCAATGCCCCAACTGACTGGCAGCATAGGTCAATATTTAGTATTAGATTTGACAGCCAGTGGTAATGGATTCCAATCATACAGATAATAAATAACACTAGAGAGGTCATCGTAAACGAAATGCAGTCAAACAAACTTAACACACCTAGTGGCAGGCAAAATGTTCCAAAGCTATAGTAAACCTGTGTTTGATTCAAAATCTCTACATTCTTTTTTAAGTCTAAACAATTCCTTCTTAGCCGTAACCAAACTTTTTAAACGAAATTTTGAGTCTCACACAGTGTTCCAAAATAATCCTGATGTCAGCTTCATGGAGTTATTGCGGCTGAAATTCAGCGGAATATTCAAAATATTTCAAAAAAATTGCAGGCATAATGTATAAAACACATAAAAGAACTAGTTTTGAAAAACTGACTTAAGAATACACTGATTTACCTGAGTGTGTCTTGCAACAATATGGTGTTTACTTGTCACTTTCTTAAGTAATGTTTTTCTAATTTCCAAAGTTCTGGTCATGTCATAGTGTGGACATTGAATTTTGACAAAAGAGAAACATCTCAGGTAAGTATTTTATTCAACTTGAACCATTGGAATAGACATCACTGCTCATCCCAGCTCTAAACTATGTATTCCAGGTTCATTCAATTTAGACAAATTCAATTCTTGTATTTGTATAACTCAGAGATCAAAGTGCATAGCCATGTAGAACAATGAGTAAGGCAAATTAATTGAGAGGAAGTGTATTCGTAACAAAATAGTTGAATTCTTGCAGTGCAAGCAGTAATTTCTGTTTGGCACCTTAGTTGAAATATTTTGGTGAAAGTTTGGATGACTTAAACTTACTTGCAATTGAATAAGTCAAGTTTAAACAGATTTATCAATTCATAAACAAGTGTTTGGCTCATCACTATTTATGGGGCTCTCACTATTTCGAGCTATCAAACTGCTGCAATGTAGAGTGAAACGTTAAGCTATTAAATTTGCAAGGCTGTTTTCTGTAATTTTGTGGTGTGTTTTAAAATTATTTCTAGATTTTAAAGAAAAGTGACGAACATAAAGGTGCAAGTGTGACATGTTTGCATTGGAACTCAGCATCGACCAAGTTGTTTATTGGTGATAACAAAGGATGTGTTTCTGCAATTGATGTAAGCTCTGGGAAGGTTAGTGCATCTATTGAAATGACTCCATGGAATTAGGTTTAGAGACTTCACTAACATATATTTTCAACTTTTTTCTATATTCTTACAATATGTAACCATAACAACCTTAATTTCTGCTCTCCATATTATAATTATAATTCACCTACTGTTCAATCATTAGTACCTAATATAAATGTTGTTTTTATTGGGCTCACTCCTGAGAATATGTGGTCTGGGGACTCAGCACTACTTGACTATTGCCAGCGGTGTACCTCTCTCATTTGTTATATAGATTCGTTGGTTTCATATCATTATTAAAGAAGGTCCAGCTGTAGTGCAATTGGTAAGTCTCATCTCCAATTTAGCATTTTTCACCACTGTGCACAAACTTTAAATTCTCCACAAACTTAATGTCTATAGACTTGCAAAAAAACCCCATCTAATGAAGTCTAGATTTACTACAAATGTCAGTCGTTTTATGTGCCTAACCCAATGGCCTAACCTGATGCAAATCAAAGACTTTTTATCAGCTCCTGCACATAGAATCAGTAGCACATAAAATATTGGACATTATAACCATGCTTTAAGACCAGACGCACAAAGCAAAATTGTTTATAAGTTTGTTAACAGGTGGGAACAAAATTGCATTGGTTGATTGCATTCATTGCAAAATTGCATTGGGAGCAATATTCATCAGCATGCAGCCATACTTTACAGATTAAAGGCTAACTTTTGAAGCTGGACTTTTTAATTGTAAAATCTTTGTTTTGGTTCGAACGTGTGCTCCATCAACTTCACTTCATAATCCCTATGTGGGCTTTTATAAAGTGGCCAATAGAAATTGCTCTGAATTTTATGCCAAAGGTTGTTGTCAGTTAAATAAACGCAACCACAAACTGAAGGAAGATTAAGTGTACTTACTTTCCTTACTGCTGCAGACTATATTTTTGTATATTTCAACATTCTTTAACCAATGCTTATTACAATAATAAAATTTCAATAGTCATGCATGTATATATGGTCTATTTACCCTAAGAACCAAACCTGTTGCATAAAGCTCATTAGATATCATTACATTCAGGGGTGGACTGACCGGTCGGGCAATTGGACGTGGAACGAGGGCCTGAATGCCTTGGGGAGCCTGAAATTAGGAAGTAAAAGTATTTTCGCTGCTAGTATTGACTATAATTGACCTAAAGTCATCAAATTTTTTTATCATAAATTAATAGCTGTTTTGTTTCATTTAGTCTTTCCAGATTTGTGTAGTCTTGCTTAAGTAGGTTTTAGCCTATGGGCTGAATCAAGATGCATGGAGTTTTGTTAATTACTCTCCAATATTCTTACAATGATTTACAAACAGCAATACAATTGTTTGAATGAAATTATGGCGAGGGGCCCAATACTACCTTTTTGGTCTAGGCCCAAGATTTTGTCAGTCTGCCTCTGGCTGCGTCTTTTTCTTTATAAAAAAAACTAGAAGATCTCGAGATAGTAGATGTCTTTAAATGCCAACAAAACAAATAGCCAATTAAAAACAAATAGTACATATTATATTGTTGTTAGTAACAGTAGTCCAGAGCTGTTGTCAAGTGTCGCCTGGATGATGTTCTTTTTGCTGGATTACTTTATTCACCAAGGCTGGATAACGGCTGATTAGTTTGCACACCTGAGTCCATGGGTACTTCTTGTTCTTTCTGTCATTAATGCTAAATGCCTTCTATTTTCTCGAAGGGACGGATCATTTGTTTTTGATGGAAGAAGGAAATCCAAAAAATATATCGAGCAAGCACCTTAGACTACAAATCAATGCCGTTCAAGAGTAAATAAACAGAAAAAATCCAGCAAGACTTTTGAGTAATAATCCTTATTTGCCATTTGGTGCATTCCCCTCTATGTGAATGTATGCGATTTGTTCCTGGATTCCTTGCTTGTAGAGGGAAACACTTTCTAAAGTTTTGGGCAATTTTTAGAAAATAGTCTGCTTTACATCTATTGTGTGGAAGTTCAAGTTAATTCGACATATACATCACATCTATCTTTGTTATACATATTTCGTTTTAGATTTTGCACTTCAGATTTTGAGCATAATTATTATTTAAGAAACCATCAATTGTTTATGCATCCCAAGATTGCTTTTACTATATCAATGAGAAAAGCAAAATATTTTATCCATATAAAACACAAACATAGATATTCTCTCATAAAAAATTCCTTTGAAAAGTGAGATTAAAAACTGTTGAGGGCATGTTCAGTGGAGAACCAGACCATAATATATTAACATGCAAGGCCCCAACAAACTTTGCTTATGGGCATATTTATTGTTTTGTTTCATACAACTGTGCATGACAGTCATCCGATAATTTAGCCATCAATAATGGGTAAATTGTCAGCATATTGAAGCATGAGATGAAACGTAACATAGTGCAACAGAACTGTTGCTAATGCCACTTGTCTTGGAACAACACCTGTTCCAAGGTCCATTGTTCGTGATGAGTGTGATTCACAAAACAAAAATGCTGCCATGCGATTTATCAAATGCTTCTTTAAAACTAATGCAACATTAGTTCCTTCTGTTTGTGGTCCCAAATAAACTCACGAGGCTACTTTCTACGTGTTTAGAAATAAAAGTACTTGCTTCTGTTTATGATGAACCCCCTTTAGAAACAGGGTACCAATAGAGTTTTGTCTTACAGCCCTTGCTGCCCTTGGAAAGGCAACTAATTACCTGTTTCTCATCATACACTCCCCTAAATGTACTATTAAGAATACTTGTTATACATTTGTTCTTGTTATGGTACATCACAATTTTTGTAATACTCAAAGAATATCGTATGTAAAGGACCCATTGTGTGCAAGAAATCCATGTGTAAAAGATTTTGACATGTGTATCAAAGATAGCTAATCCATTCAATGATGCAATTATCAAGTTTGTGTGCTTGAAGTCCAAGGTTGAAGATTTGAAAGATAGCTTCTTGGAATTGTCCTTGACAATTTCACATGGCTAAAAGAGTTTTCATTCATTAATTTACAGGACTTTTCGGACAACAAATTACTCATATCTACTACCAAGAAATGTGTGTATTACCAACCAGATAAGTAAGTTTCAAGTTAACGTTCACTAGTAAATAAACCAGCTAGTGCTTTAAGAACTGGACATGAAATGCAAAGTAAGTCTGAATTGTTTGTAACCACCAGTCCCATTGACACTGGCCAACGCCACACAACATTACATGTTCATCATTTTTCTAAAAGGTTAAAATGTTGCTATATATTTTGAAACACTATACAGCAAGAAAAGTGGAAACTCGTTTATCTTGCTTGCCTCTTTGAAAAAACTTTCTTCTGTTTTGCAGAGAAAAGTTGGTATCCATTGGCTCAAAGGCAAGGTATGTTTTATCAAGTGTGTGTTCCATATTTGCTGTGAGATGCTGGTATACATGTGCTGCAAATCGGATGCATAAGCATTTATTTTTCCTGATGTTGTTACAAATTCTTGCATTAGTGAATTTGCCCTTCTTCTGAATATTATGCCTTCTAAACAGTAATAAACTGATGCACAATACATAAAATTCGTGGCTGTAGGTAAACTTTTTCAGCCAATAGCAAAACAGGATGTCATATCCTTGGTAAGGCTCCTTATTTTACATATAATTTTAGTAGTAGTTGCTGTCCAGTAGGCGCTACTAACACACAGCACATCACTTGAAAGTGCTGAAACCAATTTAACTGTGAAGTGAGTGGTAGATGAAAACAAAAGAACTTATTGTGGTCCATTATTATTCTGTGTGATAGTCCTAATGTTAGAAGTACCACCTCTGATGAAAACCTCTACAAATCGTGCAGGAGCTCAATGAAGTTACCTCTCTTAGAAGAGAGATAGACCATATCACAGAGGAAGTATACACAGAGGAAACCCTCTTTATCAAATGTGTTGATTTTTGTGGCCAACTGCTTCTGCAACTGCGCAACCCACAAATGTCCATGCATTGCCCTGGCAAGTGTTGCTTGTCAAATTTGTATTCACGAGCGTGGGAAAACACTGTCCAAAGGCAAAAAGACTTATTTTTCAATATTAGAGCAGATTTTCATCCTTTTAAATATTAAATTTTAAGAATGGGTGGTAAGTCATTGTTTTTGCAAAATATGTGCGTATAACAATATAACAATTTAAAACTGGAAAGAAATAGTGACGATAAATCTTTGTGAAAAGAACTCGCTGGCATGATCACATGGTGGCTGGTGAACAGTTATATTTGGAAAACATAAAACAAATGGATTGTCTATCTCAAGAAATTCGTAACACATGAATGAAATTAAATGGCTGCAATATTTAAACAATTTCCTTATTTTGCTGGATGGTTTGGGGGGCAAGAAGAATATCTGGATTTTTAGTTTTGATATTGTTGTAGTTCACTACAGAACACCATGTTGTGCTATTTTTGTGTGTTTTTAACTGACTTTGCTTTCCAACAGTTTGTTTAAAAACGGAACAAATTTCCTGCGCTTTAGTAATTTTTAATCCTTCTAATTTTGATCCTCAAAGATCTTCCCAACAATTTCTATTTGTCCACTTATGTGCAAAAACATCTTGCAAAGGAAAGCAAAATAAGTATACTGTGTATAGGGTATATTCTACAGTATATCTTTTTTCACCAGATATTCACAATGTTGCGTGAATTTAGAAATAGTATCCACAAAATTGAAGGTTAAATCTGAAACATGTGAATTTCCCATTTCAACTCTCTGCCAAAAATAAACACTTGCCTGAGGTTATTGCATTACAAACAAGTGGACAAGATTTTTGCGATTTCATTGTATATACTTCCTCTATGGCCATCTTTTCTGGTTGATTTAAAGAAGGTTTTCTTAATGTAGAGATGGTTTGTTTGGTGCTTGTTTTATTCAACACCCAGGATATGAACAAAGTATTATATATTCTGCAAGGCCTGGAGCAAGGTTGTGGGAGGTTTGTATAATTGCATTTAGAACATTCATAGCAGAAAGCTCTGGCTTTTGGAAGCAGTATTTATGTGTTGCTTTCTATGAACCTGTTGAAAAATTTCTATCTGTTGACTTCAGCATTTAAAGCCATTTGTGGTTTGCTATTCAATAGATATTACCGATTTAGCTTAAAACAACAGTTGCATGACAGGTATTTAAATCGCACGAAAAGTATGTACGATTATAACTACAGTTAGATGAACTAGGCATAACAGAATAGCATATTTTGGAGCTAACTACAACATAATTGCAAAAATGTTGTTATAGCATGATTAACATGCTCTATACAACCAGCCCAGCCTGGATGTTTGAAACTGTCAATGAATGACTGCTGGGTTGAATAAAGGGTGCATACAAAGCACTTCAACTACTTTGACGATTAAATATGACATGAGAAAGTTTGTAAACTCTGACAATTGTTTGCATTAAAAGATTAAAGATGTCTAAACAAAACTTAGTTGTATTTGCATGGAATAACATTTTGACCATGGTGAATAGGTTCTATAGTTCTGAAAAGAACCGTTTGAATAATTCGTAATATTACAAAACTTAGACTTGGAATAACCAAATAAAACTTAATAAAAAGCATAATGTATTTCGGCGGACTGCTCTTTGGGTGCATTGTTTGCTAACTGAGTGTGGGAAAAGGGCTTGTATTTGTGCTAGAAGTGAATGCTGTGATGTCATCATGTGGGAATACAAAGGTGACAATACAAGATCAAATTCAAAACAATGTCTTTTTGACGACGAAGGCACTGATCTCTAAGCTTGATGTGAACTGCTTCCATGGTCTTTACAGCAAAAGGCATTTGGCATTTTTCTAGAATGCTAGCTTGTGAACTTTTGTAAGCGTGAGCACAAGAATTGTTTAGTAACAAATGTTTACTAATCGCTGAATTGCAGTTAATCTGTTGGGAAGAGTTACAGCTTCTACTGCACTGTTTTCTTGCGGGCTTAGTCCTATTTCAAATGGCAGCTGGAATGTGCTGCTTGACTTTGTCACCCAACGTTTAAGTTGTTCTACCTACATACTGAGATCCACACTCACATTTAAAATGTTAAACAACTAAACTTTTAGAAAAGGCAGGTAGAGATTCCTTAGGAGCAGATAGCAAAATAGTGGAGAATGCACATTTGAGTTTAGCAGCAAAAAAGTTTTGCAACTAATCTGTTTAAGAGTATTCTCAAAATGAATTTCTGAAATTTGATCTAGCCAGAGCAATTTCAAGTAAATGATGCATTTCTCTGGGCCAAACGTCTTCTCGTTAAGAACATTACCCTGATCAAAGATCTTTTCCAGCAATTGTGTTGGATAACTATTATGAAAAAAAAGTATTCCACAAGGCCTTTGTCTTAGAAGGAATCAGAAAAAATTTTGCGTGTGTAGTCTATAAGACATTTCACAAACGATATATTCTGTTTTCTAGAGCTGTATAAATCAAAACGGGTGTAAAGACCAGTAAAATTAGGTCTATGATACATTCTACTTAGGAAACAGTTTCCTTCCTTATGCACTAGAACGTCAAGGAATGGCAGTTTATTGTCGTTTTCGAAATCACTAGTGAATCAAAGTGACAGACAAATACCATTTAAGGCATTGAAGAAAGAATGGGCAAGATCATTGATTAAGGGGGATAAGTATTATCCACACACCGTTTGTACCAATTGGGCAAAGTATCTGAGTGAGACGGATTAAAAAACCATGTCGCATGATAGCCTACAAAAATACTTGCGAGCACAAGCCCCAGTAAAGAACCCATTGCTACTTTGTCGACTTGTCTATACATAGTATACCTAAAGCTAAATTCAGTTCCTTTTGTAGCAGCACACATTTAGTCTTTCTGAGTGATAAAGAGAATATATACAGACATGAATAGTTTCATCAAGTGGAATGTTGGTGAAAAGACTATCCATATCAAAAGAGCACCTGGTCAGAATTGATGATGTTGGGGTTAATGTCTTTATCTTTTGGGCAAAGCTAAACAAGTCTTTCAAAAGAGATGATGAAAATTTATCACGAATGGGTTAAAGCATCGATGCTAGTTATTTAGCTAAACAATGATGATCAGAGTTGATATGGGTCGTAGTGGGACACCATCATTATGAATCTTTGCTATGCCATACATTCTTGGTCTTTGCTATCAAGTTGGTCAATTTTGCTTATAGAGATCACTTATCTGATTGGATTTCTTAAGGTTAATTAACTGCATTGGAAGATTTCTCTCAATTGCTTTAGTTCTATCATGTCGTAAGTCACCAAGCATGCAGAATTTGGTACTATCATTGCGATTTTGCTGCACTTTTTTTGACAATTTCAACTATCAAGAACCACCACTCCAGACCATATATCAGGTTTACAGATAATAATGTCTTTGTTTCTCTGTAGGCCAGCTAAAGCTATAAAATGTTCTCTTGTCAAGGAAATATCTTAAAATCTATAGATGATCCACTGTATGCATTTGGAATGTCAGAAAATGATGGTAATGGTTCACCTGAAGATTAAAGATCCAGACCTTTGACCTCATAAAGAATTTGCTTTCAATTTGATCTTGTTTTGACACCTTCCACTCCCACATGATGACATCACAGCATTCATCTCTAATATAAATACAAGGTCTTTTCCTACACTCAGCAGACGATGCACCTGCAGAGCAGTCTGCCGAAATGCATTGTGCTTTTTACTTAGTCTTATTTGGTTATTTAAAATCTAAGTTAGTATTATTACTGAATTAATCAGACAGTTCTTTTCAGAACTATAGAAACCATTCAACATGGTCAAAATGTTATTTCATGCCATTCTAAGGCTTACTACAACTACAAAATCTTTGTTTTATCAAGTTGTAATTATGGAATAAAACTTGGAGTGGTAGATCTAAAAACTTGTTGTAAATGATTTATACGAAAAATCATTGGACCAAGCAAACACTGGTAGAATTTTGGTCTAATGACTAGTATTGGTCTAGGTTGATAGTTTGGGGCAAGTGCTCTCTACCCAACAATACAAGAAGCTGTTGGTAACCAGAAGTTCACCGTTGGTGGGACATATCTCTGGGTATGAAATAGTTATGGCAAAATGCATCTGAACTAAACATTCTTTTTTTGCTTCAAATTACCTTTTAGGCAGGAGACATGCAGTAGGTTTTCTTGAAAACTGTAGCTATAACCTCACTGTTGCATGAAGTAGAATGTACATCAACTTTGTGCAATGCTTTATGCCAGAAAAAGGTTTCAAGACATCACAATTGTGAAGCAAGTTATTTATATGGCATCACAAGATACTTTGCAGTTTGATTTGCAACTTTTATTGCAAAAATACTGCAAGACAAGTCACACAATGAGTTGCATCATGTAACAGTGCCTTAGAGAGGACATGCAATTTAATAGGAGAGCTGTGAACTAGTTCATGAACAGGGCAAGTGGAGTGCTTAGTAAAAACATAAAGTGGATCTTGTGCCATATGGGGTTAAATACTTTAGACGTTTGCCTAACAAAGTATCCTGGACGATACGTACAAAAATCAAGACGGTGTATAGGTGGACTTTTTATTCTGTTGGACTTCCTATTGATACTTTTGAATCCTATGCCACAAAATAATTGAAACTATCTTGTGTACAACTGTTCCACAATGTTTTATGTGCTTGAAGTTACAGATTGTAATTGAAATGGATATTGAAATGGATAACTTGAAATTGAATGGATAACTTTTTCAATGTTCTGAAAAATTTATTCATTATGACATCTCCTAGCATTTCAATCAAGTTCAAAATAACAGTAACTCTAAACAGCATTTCATGATTTTATAAAATCAACTTTTCAACCAGTTTTTACTCATGTTTGAGGTCAGTGTTATGTGACCATTAAAACAGGTAATAGAACATTAGTGGATTGCTTTTAGGCAAATATGAAATTTCCTTATCTCATATTTACAAGGAATGAAATAAGAGCATATCTTATATGATATGTTTCTCATTTTGTTACAGCAGAAAATGACTAAATTTTCGTTTGTTAAAAATTTTTGGGTGAATGAGTGAAATCTGTATTCTACCACACATGAGACTTGAAAACTTTATTGGTGTGCATCAAACTGATATCAACATGGCATTTGTGTCAAGTTTTTTGTCATAATTTATTATTTTAATCCAGGGGGATCTCCTTGTTGTGAGGCAAACTAATTTATTCTTTTTAAATGAAGGTAATTAAAAAAGATAACGCATCAATTTAAACCATTTTGGGAGTTGAGTTACCTTTTTTATGAGCTTTATCTTCTGTTGAAGAGAAACATGGTTTTTCCATTAGATTTTAAAACGACAAGTTCTTGGTCACTCCTTGCTAAAATGATGTGGAGAAAGCATCTTCCAAAAGGTCAAGAAATTTTCTTTTGATCCATGTAAAATTTAAAAATTCTAGGCGTGTGGCACACGGTAGCCTGTAAATGTTCAATACCTTACACCTATTAAAGACAAGAAGTGGGAGTTTTGTGTTAGCAAATTATAAATGCATTAGAAAATTTTGTACTGTGGTTGTGATCAGCTGTTTTTCTGTGTTTTCCTTGTGATGTTTTGAAATTGTGCAAGGTGACATTGATTCAAATGCCATCATCACATTTGACACTTGTTACATAGTCAAACACTATTGTCAGAGTTTCGTGAATCTGTGAATCAGTTCTTTGTCCTTCACCATCTTCTAAACACCTACCCCTACCAGTGAGAGCACGCAATTTCTACTTTCCTGTTGCAGTCTGATGAGACTGCATGGATATAAGCTTTCGTAAACTGCGCATATGTCCACAACCTGCTACAGTCAACAAATTCTGTAAACTGAACTTATATTGCTGTTGGAGACAATTTATCAATACTCTAACACAGTGTGAAGCTGCAAACAATGATTCTACAAATGAGGTGGAGAATGCAACATCTGAAAACAACTTGCCTACAATCTGCATATGTTTGCTATTTATTGGCAAATACGGTATCACCCTTATAAGAAATTTACCAGTAAGATTTGCAGCTTATTGAAGGGAACTTGCAAAATTGTGATGCCCTGGCAAATCACTACCCTCAAACTGCTTCCCCTTTAATAAAGACTAGACACCATACAATTATTAAACTCTGTTGTCTATCAGTTTTCATGCCCAGGCAGCAAGAGCACGTGCAATGACAAGGCACGTTTTTGCATGTATATGTGCCTCAAAGACAAAAGTGCATGCAGTAGCTCAGAAATTTGTGCCCACAGAAATTCCTATGAACAACTCTACACATTAAATCACTAATGGAAATAGCACTTGATTCCAATGACACCATAACTACTATTCCAAATGAACAAATTTTCAGTATTGCAAAATAGTGGGTAATACTAACGCGTTGTCCCTAATTTGGAACCTACATTCTTTTGCAATGCAAAGAAAGAAACCTTATCCTAACCAATGGATGGAAGCTGTGAGAAAATAATATTGTATCCATAACATTTTGTGTTTCTTTTTCTTTTTATAACAAGAATCCGTAACTCAACACTAATCCTAGCAAATGATCGAAACTAGTCAAAACGTTGATTAAATGAAATTACAATGACTGCAGTTACAATTATTTCAACTACTTGAATTTCAGATTATTATTTTAACAGCATGATTCTGATGTTTTGTTGTCAGCTATCATTATTAGTGATAAATTCATTGTTTGTTAAACTATTGTAATTACCATGCTGAGATTTGCATGAACATGAAGAACTGGATGGAACTTGATGACTGTATACCTCCATTAAAGTGTTTTAGTGAACTACTGTTTACTTTTACTAAATGAATTTATTTTATAATTTTAGTATGGAAGTGAATATTGCCAATAACAAAAATTTGTGCTCTACATCTTGTCTAAAAAATGGAATGAGTAGTGCAGTGATGTGCTTATACACTTTTCATCACTCAAGAGTCTTGCTTATCTCTACCAATTCTCTGTCAAACTGTATCAAATGACTATCTCATCTGTTGGCATTTGTTTAAATCTGTCCTGTATGTTATAAAATAATTTACTTGTTTGTCTGGTTGTCTCTTATAAGCAAACTAAAAGAAGAGGCTGTACCCTATATATTTGTTTTTATATTTTCAGAATGGAGAAAGGCTTGGCTGAGAAATGTGATACACAGAATTTTGAAAAACTGCTTGTATTACGGTATGAGAATTTTTTTGTGCCTGAAAATCCTAATATTCTATTTCACCTTTATGAAATTTTTGTTGAAACCCAAGCTACTGTAGGTTGAATCTAAAGGCCAGACATGTATTTGGAAAGCATAAGAGTGTTTTGCTTCATATTTTAAAGGCTTTTTAAACAGGTTTTCCCTTTTGCTTTTGAGGCATTTTAGTTTCTTAGATTGCAAACTATGTAAATATGCCAAGATTCAAAGCTTTCAAACTAATAAAAGTATTTAACTGTATGGAGAATATTCCACTAATCAACTGTCATTTTATAGTGGTAAAAACTTTAAAATCGCATTAAACAATGCTTTAACCATGGTGAATCGTGTCTATAGTTCTCAAAAGAACTGTTCATATAACTTGGAATCTTTTCAGAACTATAGACACCATTCACCATGCGATTTTCATGCGATTTTCAACTGATGTTTAAAATGGATGAACTTTTGGGAGCCCTTCAGATGGTGTGTATCATTGCAGTATGTGTTACAGCATGTTACTGCACGTTACAGCATGTTGATCAAGAAATTGTACTGTAAAAGTGTTCTCCTTGAGTCTTTATGTTGTCATATTGTAATTGTCGCATTAGGCGTAGGCGTGTTTGTAAGTTGTAACCGTAGGTATTTGTTATCAGTCGTTCTATTTTTTAACACCTGTCGAAGGCTGCAGTTTGGCAGCCAAAAGCTTGTACTCATAAATATTTACAACCAGAAAGCATGTTTGTCTTCCATCGCTCTAGGAGCTCTTTTGTGTGCATGGCCCCAGTAGGCTTTGAGCTGGCTCCACAGACATAGAGCTATCTCCATAGATTTCTAGATGGCTGCACAGGCTCCATGCTGGCACTGTTTTCTCTAAACTAGCATCATGAACTACATTGCAAATTTGGAATCCACACATGCTATTCGTCCCACTTGTATTCTATTCAGTTACACAAAATTTATCGGACAAACTAAAATACCAGGAAAAATGCTTTTGACTGCTCATTGCATGAGAGTTCTCCCTGTGATGAGAAAGATCTTTCATGTTAAGCAAATAAAACAATGAAGTGGACATTGTATAAGAGAAGAACTATGGAGAGCCATTCCTTTTCGGCAATGACTTGAGTGAAAAGCTTCAACATACTTGTGCAGTTTTATTAATTGTTTTATTGTATAGAAAACCATTGAACATCAGTCACATCACCCTTCACTTTTTCTGTGTCTATGTTGTTTAAATTGGCTTTATCAGTTTCCTTTGTGTTTTTGTGATGAATTGTTAGTGTAATCTTTGCTTTACTGAGGGTTTTTTGAAACTTTTGTAATTATGGATACACTATTGCAGGGATCAATATTTGATGACATGGACTTCTGAGAATATCATAATTATTGATCCAGCTCTTGGAAATCTAGTTCTGTGGAATAATCAGTTATATGGTTAGTGGAAGTTTAATTTTGTACATCCAAACGGAAAGTTTAGCTGTTTATGATTGCTTGTATACAAGTTGATTGCTGGGTGCCCATAATTTTTTAGTGCAAAGTTTCTTCGAAACTTTGCAGTATTGTGATGAGTGGCGAAAATTCAAACGAGTCACTCAGTCATTCATTCATTCATTCATAGTGTAAACTTTCCGGGGGGGGTGTATATAATTAATGTTCGTAGTGATTTAGTACTTTGTTAGTGTTTTCAAAGGACGACACGAATGGCACTTTACACAGACTGTTTTAAACGTTTGTGGAATACCAATGTCATAGACTACTTCAACAAGGTATTGATAATACTTAAGGAGGCCGTATTTAAATTGGCTAATTGTGAGGTCCGGCTGGCATAACTTTGATGGTATGCAGTTAAAGGTCCTGGTAGATCTACAGCAGTAGCTGTTCTGAAATGTTAGAGTATTCACTCAAGGAATTTTTAAAATGATATCTGTTGTTCCACTGTTCCTTCTCGATAGCCGACCTGCTGTCTTTACTTGGACGAACTTATCGCTAGATAAAACTAGTGCTTTATACAAATAGACCAAGTCCAGGTATATTCGTTCCAGTAAGATAATGGTAACAAACTAGTCTTGATGAGTCTGTTCTTGTACGACGTTTCTGACGTGTATGGTAGTGATAAGATGTATCTTGTCGCCCGACGTTGAACGTTTTCAACTTGGACAATCAAAGATACCGATTGTAGTGACCAAACCTGTGTACAATATGCTAGCTGGCTTCGCACCATTGTTTTGTACAGCGTAAGGCGGGTTTTCTCATTGCGAATGTCCATTGAAGATCTTTTAATATAGCCTAGCATTTTGTTAGCTTTGGCGCATACCATGGACACGTGCTGGGTACATTTTAGATCAGATGTGATGATAACTCCAAGATCTTTCTGGGCATTGGTTCTCTTGATGGCGACGTCGTCAATAAGATAAGTAGAAAGCACTAGTTTCAGATTTCTGGTCACCCAAAGAACTTCAGATTTCAATTGGTTCAACTCCATTCTCCAAATTTAATACCAGTTATTAATGTGATGTAGGTCTCGTTGAATATACTGTGTATCCTGAAGAGATTTGACTGGACGATAGCATTTGGTGTCATCAGCATATAATACAATAGAAGATGAAGATGTTTCTTGCGGAAGATCGTTGACGTAAAGAAGAAACAGTAAAGGACCAAGTATTGAACCTTGCGGCACACCAGAAAGTACAGGGAGTGGTTTTGAGGTTTTGCCAAGGACCGTTACTTTTTGGTAACGATTAGTAAGGTAGTCTTCAAACAACTGCAACAAAGTCCCACCGATCCTGAAGACTTTCAATTTTTCAACCAGTAAATGATGATCAACTCTATCAAAAGCCTTCGCGAAATCAAGGTAGACGATATCGGTTTGCACTCTATTATCAAGCTTTTCACCAATTTCTTGTAAAACTTGTAGTAGCTGGGCAGTTGTTGATTTGCCTCTGAGAAAGCCAAACTGGAGGTGATGAAGGTTGATGGAAACGTGGGCTATCAGTCTGTTGTAAACACAACGCTCAAAAACTTTGGAGACAATAGAGAGCAACGAAATTGGACGATAATTGCAGACTTCTTTTAAAGGGCCTTTCTTTGGAATTGGGACTACGTTAGAGAGTTTCCACGCGGTAGGGATTCTACCGCATTTTAGGCTTAGATTAAAGAGATCACAAAGAGATGAACATATCACAGGAGCACAGCATCGTAGCAGTTTAGCAGGAATGTTGTCTGGACCAGTTGCTTTGTTGTCATCTAGAGAAAGGAGTATGTTCTTAACGTCATCTGGGGAGATGTCAATGTCACTCAACGTTTCATAGAAAGGTATGGTAGAGGCTAGTTGGCAGTCTTCATATTCTTTTTTGGATAGTGGAAGTTTGAACGTGGAGTGGAAATATTCGTTCAAGAGGTTTGCGATGTCTTCAGGTTCTTCTGCCGTAACACTATTCTCACCGCGAGCCCACACCATTTTGCTGGGTACACTAGTAGTGTGAGATACGGACTTAAAGACCGACCAAAATTTCTTCGTGTTAGACTTCATTAGATCTGGCAAAGACTGGAAAAATTTCTTGCGTTTTTGTGCTACGAGTGTTTTGAGGGAGCGACGAAGGTTTCGGAAGTGTTCTAAGTGGCTAAGCTTTGAAGTTTTTTTTGCCTTTCTTCGCGCCGTTTCTTTTCTTTTGTAAAGGTGGGTGGTTTCTCTGTCAAGCCAAGGAGGAGTGTAGCGTCTTTTTACGACTTTTGTTGGGATATGCCGTTTCGCTACGTCCATCAGCTTGTTGCTCCAGCGTTGCCAGATCACATTGATATCTTCGAGAGAGTTCGGAACAATATCACCATTAGTCACAGGTGACAGATTGATATGAAGGTCTTTGCCAAGATTCTCCCAGTCTGCTTGGTGGTAATCAAACACTGTTCGAGATGTTCGAGGAAGTAATTTGACACGCATTTGTA
>JAODVM010016453.1:0-20064 GCA_025400095.1 Phenganax marumi
CTTCGAGCCACTGATTTTGGCGTAAGTGGCCGCCATTAACCTGGCAAGTGCCCTAAACAGGGACCATCATCCCCCGGGCGCCATTTTGAAAACTATTTGTTCAGGGGGGTGAATGTCCTTCTGTAGGGCACTTGCCAGGTTAATGGCCGCCAATGAAATCTACATGAAATCGCAGGAAAATCGACTGACGCAATTTTGGGGAAGTCGGACATCTGTGTGTCTCTAATCTGTGCCCACGACAAAAGTCACTGTAAATATATGTTAGGTTTGTGCTTTTTAGAGTTTAGTGAGCTTTTGAAATAATTGTTTTTTGTCTTGCATCCACTTGATCCACCTACACGCAGCGAAAATGTTTATTTGCACGGTCATCTATTTTAGCATACTCTAAAACACATATCTTCATTTGGCTTTCGAATTGCAATGGAGGAATAAACGCAAAACGCACTAGTGTCACTACAAATTGCTACATGTATAAATGCTTTTAAACTATTTTGAAAAGAGACAATGCTGAGCGGATTGACAATGCATTTCATTGAAAAAAGCTGCAGTTACGACTTGCAGACAAATGTTTACAACCCTGGGGCCAGTTGTACAAAGCTCGTTTTTAACTTAGATGGTGGATAAGTCAAAATTAAAAAACACTCCCACACAACTTCTATATCTTTTTAATCTAATCTTATGCATTAAAACTATAGGTAGATGCATAATTATTGTATGCAGTTGTTATAGGACTAGAATTTTAGAGTTAAAATAATTATAAAATTAAGTAGAAAAAGCATAATTGGGTCTTGGAATGAAATGTTTGTTTAGCGCTGGATATTGTTGCCTTTGTATCTGGAAGTAGTCATAGGTAAAACAGGAAAAAGGTACAAATATCCAAGATTGAGGAGACGTTTGATGTGACATTTATTGTTAAATTTGCTGGGAAATGTAAAACTAAAGTGGTTCCCACCTAAACTTGTCAATTAATGCCACATAAAGCTGACAACTAGTGAAAAATGGTTTACACAAATTGGTCAATATTTTGTATAACTGGTTTTGGGTGTGAACATTTTTCAAGTGGTACAAAGGTTGTAGTTTGTGCACGTGAAAGTACCAAGTTATCAGTCATTTTGAGATCTAATTCATGCAGTTTAATTACGTCATAGAAATATTGCTTTGTATAGTTTCACTGTAGAAATAAATTAATTCATAAAACAAAAACAATAATGTTATGGTTGGTACATTTTAATGTTAGGTTATCTTTGTAAAGTTGAGTAGTGAACAACTTTAAGTTATAAAAATCTAAGAAAAAACTGACTTGACTTACGAAGCGAACACCCTAAACAAACTGAACTAGAGAATTGGGTCGAGTTCATGATGGGACGACTCTGAATGATGATTGGTAAAATCAGAATCATCCCACAACTCTTTCTCTTCCTACAAACCGTGACTACAAAAAACCCAGCACAAGATTTCTGAGTCAGTTGAGCCAGTTGAGCACGTTGAAGTGAAGAAGAAAAGAAGAAAGAAAAAGCTCCTGCCAACTCAAGACAAATGGAAAGAACCGGCAGAACATTTTAGAACTTTAGAACAAACTTAATAAGAACGATCCGCACTACCTCTCGTTAAACAGCATGCATAAAAATAAATCCTTCTATACCACAGTTGCAAACCTTTCACTGTTTTGTTCAACGAATACATAAATATGATTTATATTTTGAGTTTATCCACCGCTTAAGCTAAACACGCTTTGTACAACGGCTCCTTGACTTATCGTAAAGCATTGACTTTGCATAGCAATTTGCACGATCGTTCTTTTGTTTGAGATCTCAGCCAGGTTTCCTGCATTATTGCTCTCTCCTTCATCTGTGTCAACAGTCAAATCAAAGTGGTTGACAGCTTTGTTAGCAGTCACGCTCAATGAAGATATCTTCTTCGCCAAGACAGCCTTGCAAATCTTGCATATGAGATCACACACAAAAGAACAGTGGCACAATTGCTATGTGAAATCAATCAGTGGCGATTAGTAGAGGGTAAAGGTTTGTTCGCAAATCATAACCTTAGCTTTTGTCAACGAAATACGTTGTCAATCAGCTCAGAATTGTTTCTTTTTAAAATAGTTTAGAAGCATTTATATGTGTAGCAATTTGTAGCAACACTAGTGCATTCTGCGTTCATTCCTCCATCGCAATTCAAAAGCCAAATGAAGATATGTGTTTGAGAGTATGCCAAAATAGATGACCATGCAAATAAACATTTTCGCTGGGCATAGGCGGAGCAAGGGATGCAAGACACAAAGCAACTATTTTAAAAGCTCAGAAAAGTCTATAAAGCACAAACCTAACATATATTTACAGTGTTGTAGGTCTGCAGATAAGGTAGTGTATACTTTGGGCTTGTACAAGGCAAAGTTTGTTCGCTAATATCTGCTAGAATCAGAGCTGTCCTCAGAACGATTATCGAGGGTGGTGTATGATCCTTTCAACTGACTGGCCAACGAACTTGTACTCACTACATTATAGGACAAAACCTCGTAAATTTTCAAGGTCTACTAAATGACGCCCGTTAAATTTGTTAATTTAATACTTAATGTTGCCGTAATTTCACAATATTACATAGTAATTGAATCAGCCTTGGAATCAGCTCCCTGCCGTTTAACATAACAACAATTAAACATCAACAAATCAACAACTTTGAATTTAAATGTAGCATGTTAATGTACTAAAGTAGTATTATTAATTAATATGTGTCATGTGGAAATTGCTACAAGCCTACAACTTTTTGTGTCAAATCGCACGGGTCTTTTTCAAATTTACCCAATTTTGAACAACTGCTCGCAGATCCAACGTGTTTGAAATATCCTTTTCACACGAAATTAGCATCAGGGATTACAAACACTCTTGAAGCATAGTGCTTCGTAGTTTGTTCTTTACCACTTTAAGTCTGCTAAATGATCTTTCATTTGAAGCAACAGTGAGTGGTGCTCTCCGAAAAAAAGCAAGGACATCCTTACACGCGGTAAAGACAAGACTTTTTTACTTATGAAGGCAGCAACGTCTTTGATTGACTGATTTTTTAACGGTATACCATTTTTTTGTCATTTCTGTGAGAATACTCAGCTCGCTCATAAGGTTTCCGCTTTGTATGCTTCCACCCAGCAGCATGCATAAGCTCTCTACTGACTCTTCATCTACTTCTTTCGTAGGAGGCAGTAAGACCGAAAAGGGTTTGATGGCTCCAGTTCTCTCTGCAATCTGTAATAAGTTGATCGAGAACAGAGAACATTTCTTTCTCGTAAAAACTAGCAAAATCCACATCGGCTTTGTGCGCACGCCTGTCGTCCAATCTTAAAGGGGCCACTCTTTTCTGTGATGTTGACTGAATTCATTTTCTGGGTCGCTTCCAACTTGCCTTGCCATAGCTAGAGCAGCCTTTACTTGATTATATACATCAGCCTCATTGCGAATCCCCTGAAGAGCTTTTGTTGTTGCAGAGACCAAACTAAGAGCATCATTTGGGTTTAAATCTTCTTTTTGAAGCTGAATGACGCATGATAAATCTCATAATCCCAAGACAGAAAATAAAGTCATACTTTTTCATTTTCTTCAAAAGAGTCTTGGCCTGATCATGGGTAATAGGGTCTGTCTTTACCTCTTTGTTGATGATTTTGTGAAGCACAGAAAGTATAGATTCAAAGGAAATCCAAATGCTGTCAATAGATTCTGATCTTGCAATCCACCGGGTTTGGGAAAGGTTTCGTATCTTTAATGCCCCTTCAATGCTCTCTTGTGCTTCTCTAAGTGCTAAAGATTGCTTGGCGCTGCTTGAAAAGAAGGAATAAATTAATTGTACAATGGTAAACATCGATGACACAATGGTACTAGCTTTGCAACTTTGCTCAACAAATGTGTTCAGACAATGAGCCTGGCAAGGGATGCAAGAAATTTCTTCTCCTGGGAAATCTTTTTGGATTTTTTCCATGAGCTTCTTGTGGCACAACCATTGTGCTCTCCAGACACACAAGCTGTAAAGTCATTAGACTGAAAATAAAGCTTTTCCACATCAATGCTATGATCATTGAGACATTGTAAGATTTCGGTAGCGTGTCCATTGCCATTGTTGGTAGCATGTCCATTGCCACGACATGGACATTTGGTCTTTATTGCTGACATCAGGAGTTGTATCAGCCATAACTGAAAAAGCTTCAGCCTCTTCTAATTCTTTGAGAGCTCGTTGTCGGACTGTATCACTGATGAGCTTGATAAACTCATTTTGAGAACGTATGCTCACATATGTGACATGAAAAGGATGCATTCTCTTCTCATTCAGCCAATCTTTCAGAAGGGAACAGTGCCGACTAACCAGTTAGACCACTTGATAAGAGTTGCTAGATGCGTCTGTTTATCCATGAAATGCAATATCCTGTACAGCTAACGTGCGGGCAATATCGAAAAGGATATTGACAACTCTTGTGTTAAATGTGTAATCATCTTATTCTTTAATTAACTCTTCGCGACAATTTGCATCCAAAAGCATGTCAACTTTCTGACTAGATTCATAAATGCGGCAAAATCTTTCAATGCACGACGTGTCCGTGGCTTGTGAAATGCTGCTCCAGTTTCCATTTCTTCTTAGTTCTGACATTCTTCATCTTATGCCACTGTCTGACTCCATTAGTTGTCCAAGAATTATCTGCTGAGACTCTTCCAGCTTCTTCTGGGAAGAGGCAACATACAAACCAAAATTCAGCATCTTTACAGACACTGTACTCCAAACGAGGGCATGTCTTATACCACTGGCAAGAGAACCTGTTGTGCTTACTAGACGGAATACTTTCATTGGTTGGGAAAGTCGCTAACTTCGGTTGGCAAGGACCCATGTTGATCAAAAAGTCCTTTTGATTATCAGACCGAAGTTTACCATGTTTTCCTAAATCATGCTCCATCAAAACAGCTACCTCTTTGTTAGAAATTGATAATTCTCTTTTCCCTTTCTTTATTTTCTCCAAGGAGCGTTTTGCACAGTTTGTTAACTTGACACTTTGATTTATCATGCTTTCTGCTAGCTCACTTACTGAAACAACAAACTGTTCAATATTAGGAACACTTGGCTGTTTCATCTCGTCTAAGATTGAGTGGCCTCTCTGAGCAAGACTGTTCATCATATGTTGCAGTTTTCCAGCACAAGCAACCCATCAAGTATCCAATTCATCTTCTGCATCATTAGATTCTGTAGATGCACTACTATTATCACTGACAAAATCAGTATCCATCTCTGACTCCTGGGATTGTACAGTAACATCAACATTGGATGTCTGATAAACTATATCTTTAATTGCCATTGGCGATGAGAAGATGAGCACGTCTCTTTCCTGATATGATGGCGATGTAGTTTCAGCATCATCAGCTTGAGCTGTGTCGATCAGCTGATCTGTTTCACCAAACAAATCTGGCTCTTCTATCAATGGTAATGGGACAACTGACAATTGACCTTCTAAGCTGATTAACTCCAATTCAGTTTCAAACTCATGAACAGGCTGCAAATGAGTTTCTATTTGTTGCTGATCTGTGGCTGTGGCTGTTGAAACATTTTCATTGACATTGTCCCCAAGTGCTGTTTTGCTTTCATCGGTGCACATAGTTCCATGCTTGGCTGCTTCAAATGGATTTCTTGGTGCACCAACAGTCTCAAAAGGCACGCTTTCTCGTCATGTTACTTGTGATTATGCTGTAATCAATAATCAATGGTCAATGCGGACCCACAGTCCATTGCTTTGCACCATACCTTCGGTTGTTCTCATTGTCTTTTCATGCTTTCACATTCACAAAATTATTTTTGTTAATTTTGCATGGTTTAATTAATAAATTTAATGAAAATTGTGACAGCTGTCAAAGGGCCAAATTAAGATAAATAAATAGAAAGAACATATTTCAAATTATTTACAAAGCAAGATATATGCTGTAAATTATATTGGCCATATTAAGTTGGTGTCAAGTATAAATGTAATTTGTCATTTTAGTGGTTTCAACTTTTAATGTAATGGCGAGAAATGAAAATTGCATTGTGGTTAGCAGTTGAATACTGCATTATCTACTTCATGTTACTGCAGGGTATTAAATTACAGTGCTGTGACACTGTCTGTACAGCACATGTTTTAACGACTGTCTGTCTTGCTCTTGAGCAAATCTTGATTTACACCACAATTTTCATTTCTTAATTCTTATTTACACTTTGTCAAAATTTTTCGTAACGTTGTTCAGTAGTCCAAAATCTTTATCTCCCTACTAATATAGCACTTCTACCAACTGAATCTCCAAATGCAATTTGGGGGGGGGGGTGACAAAAATGTGCTGATTGGTCAAAAACATTATTCACCCCTGTTTGCCTAACCTACCAGGTAGGTTATTATATTAATTTGATGTCACTGTTCAGTTGTTTAGTTGTTTACACTGTTTTAGTTAACTTAACATTGTCTTTTTTTATTTGAGGTGCAAGCTCAACTGTTTACCACTGCTGCATCCCAGACAAGTCAAGAAAAAGACCAAAATTAGAACTTGTTGGTTAAAGAATGACATAATTTAACACTGTGTTTAAGCAATGCATTACTGTCAATCTGAACTTTCAATAAACTCATACTATAATACATAAGATATATTGTAAGTTATGGGTTAACAGGAAATTACTATTCAAAGTATTTAAAAATTAATAACAGTGTTTCAACAATTAAACAATAATACTAGGTCTTACTTTGATGAAAAAAAAAGAAGTAGTATTTCTTGCAAACTATAAACAGTGGTAAACACTTGTTGCATGTAAATGTCATTCAAAGGGTATCACTAAGTCACAAGTGTTGTTAAGTGCACAAGCTGTCACTATCTAACTGCCACTAGTGTTGTGATGCTTGTATGATAAAAATGTCTGTGTCCTGGCTAAAGAATTGGATGGACGATCAATGAAAATCTCAAAGCAATCAATTATCACCACAAATGCTGGGCAGTTCTTGCAATAGTCCATTGGCATTGTCTTCAACAATACATCTTGGTTAGGCCACTGAATAATTGCACTAAGCCTGCTTTACAGAACATCCACCACTTGCAAAAAAATTCTGGAAACAGTAGTTTTGCGAATTCCACCAAACCTGTATGCCATGCCCTTGCCAGAGAAGTTAAGCCTCATGTGCATTAATGTTAAAATAACTCTCTGGAAGGGTGTTAGCATAGCCCAGGATGACTGTGACAAGTGGGTGGACACAAACTGGTAAAGACACAGGAGTAGCTGCCAGTTAGGTATCCAGAGTAAAAGAGCACTTTTTCATCATCATCTTTAAACTCATCCTCATTTAGTTCCCTTTTGATGATTTCCCCTTTAATTCTGCATTTTTTCCGTAGATGATTGACATCATCTTCGAGTCACATCAGCTCGCTGACAGTCGTATCAGTCTGGGTTGCCAGTTTGCCTGTTTGGGGTTCTGAGATGTTCATCTGCTCAACAGGCTGCTGTCTTGACATTTCTATTAAAGCGTTTGCACTTTCAAATTTTCTTCTCGTTTCCCTTATCTCATTGTAGTGAGACAATCATTCAGTGTTTGTAGATTTCACGACGTTATGGCCAAGATTTACACTTGGAGCCCAGTCTGGGTCATCCTTCTTTTGTAGATCTGCTGGTTTACCTGTGGGAAGTTGGACTTTCAAATTAAGTTAAACTTCTACACAAACATAGCATACCAATGTGCTGAACATTACTATATAGGCTACAATTCTATCAATTGATAAATGACAGTCTTTATTTACCTGATACAAAGTGATCACTATGCACACTAGCATTTCTAAACTTCTCTCGTGTCATATCTTCCCTATGAATTCTTCAAAGCCATTCGTTTTGCCTTTCCAGTTGAAGATGTTGCTTGTTTGCATTCACATTACTTTTCACAGCTGTTACGTGAAAAAATCCTCTATTCGAATCTCTATTGGAGTGATTCAAGCATCCATAAGTTGCACAAAGGTGGACCATAATGACAACAAACTTTGACTTGCACAATTGAATATGGCTTTGCCTCGTGTTTGACCCCTAGAAGAACATGTCACATGACCTGTGATGTCAAATGCAAGGGGTCTATATACTGATTTGCAAATTTCATTCAATTCAGAACCATTCTTGTCATAAGAACCATAATTTTACATCACAATAAACAGTACACATTGGTGTCAAGGAAACCCCAGAACACCAATGTTCAACATAGAATATCATGAATATGACAACATGTTGCTGAATGTTACGGAATATGTAAAAGTATATTATATCTGCAGATATGCCTTTGAGTGAATAAGTAAAGGCAGACTTTTAATATGTATTTACTTATACTACAGTTCAAGATAATGTGGTATTTTTGTTTAAATTTCAAATTTACTCAGTACAAAAAATCATATATAAATAGCAACAACAACACTAGTAAAAATTGTTTGTGTGTTTGCCTAGTCTATTAAAAACTCTAATATGATGTGAAAATAGTTTCAGTTTAGGCGACTGATACTTAACACCAGATAAATAAAATGAACCAGTTTTGATCTAGAGCATGCATATATGAACACACAAACTATTTTTTAGATGACAGGCATCGACATTGGTAAATTTATTCTGATATGATCTAATGTTGCTCAGGCGTTCTGAGTTTCAGAATAGTAATGCAACATCATCGAAATTTAGTGACAATGAGCTGGATGTTAAACATGTTGATTAAGCACAAGTAATTCAACAGTTTGCCCATACACATAAATTTCTAGACATGAAAATATCACAAATAACTGAAACTGTCAATGTAATACATGTTAGTTTTAGGGCTGTGCAAACTCTGTTTTTTCAGCTCCGGCTGGTTGCAAGCTCACACTCCGGCTTCGGCCTCCAGCGTTTTGTCTTGTAATGCACTACAGAGCATAGGAGTCTGTAGAACACTAGTAGGATAAGTGGTTAATAGCATACATGTACATTATTTGGCTTTTCTTTGGATCTGGAGCATTTCAAAAGATGACAAGCAACTCAAGGAAACACAGTGAAAGTATTTTGGTAGACTTTATTAAACAAGGTACTGGGTAGGAAAGTTTAAATACAAAGTACCAATTGGTGAAGGAAAAGATTTGTAAAACTTTTTATAGTTAAATTTAATGAACGCTAAGCGGCCAGTGTTGCCAGGTGGGAGTGCACGAGGTTTCTTTGACACAATGTTCCCACTCTATGAAACAACTTGTTCTGATGTTACAGAGGAAGACGGACACGAAAGGTACGAGAGTGCTAGACGTGTCAGAGCAGAGGCCATTCGTTTTTGTGGCAGTGCCAATAACCTAACAAATCCTGAGCATTAACTGAGCTGTCTTGTGATCTGACTGGAACCACTGGTTCGGACATTTATGCGACAAGTTCTTGCTCTGGCGACAATGAATCTGGTGCTCATGCAGCAACACCACTTGTGTTACTTATGTATTCTCTTACAATATCAGTCAGTGTTTTCAGCAGTTACCCTTTTTTGTGGAGTGATGGATTTCCTGCAGTTTCTGATTCCTGTGTACTGCTAGCATCAGTAGTCTCCGTATTGCCAGCGTCTGTTGGGGTAGTAGTTATGCACCTAAGCACAGCCTCACGAACAGAGGCTTGATCAGTTTCATCCATAAGAAACAGTTTGAACCAAGAACAAAAATGTATCAATCCTATAATAGTAATAACAGAGATTGACTCATTGACCCAGTACGTTTCTCTGTTAGCAGCGCATTATCTTACTATGCAAAGACTTCAGTATGTAACCTGACTATGCCATGATAGCACATAAAATTGATGAACCAGTCTCATAGATTGATTCGTGCAAAATTTTAATTTTGCACCTTGGATATAAAAAGGTATACGTTTTTAGAGTCAACGTTTGTTTATCAATTAACTGGTGTTTTATTCCATCTTTTAAAACCACCACAAATGTATCCAGTCCAGTCACAGGAGCCTTGTCATCTATTGGGTGCTGAAGGTTTTAGAGAGATCTAAGCTAGAAATGATTAATAAATAAATGAAAAACAAATCAATCAAAATCATCAGTTAGGAAATTTACAGTTTTCATGACACAATCACAATGAACATGCATTTTGACTTCCACATTCTAATTTACTGGTTTACCACTTTAACATTGTTGAATAAGTTGCACTTTGTGTGTTTTTTGTTTTATGTTTGTGTGTAAAAGTGCGCCAAAGTCTCATAAACATAGTTTAGAAAATATAAAGTATAGGAGATTAATAGGAAATTTGTGGTAAATATAATCCTAGGAAATATCATAGTTGTTTTTGCCAAATTTTGTAATGTAGATTTAAGCCAAAAATTTGTGGTTGGAAATAATTGAACTGACGTAAGGACAAGTTCCGAACAGGGACTATAAGTAAATGTGCAATTGGTGTATTTAGTTAATCGGTGTGTAGAGTTGGGCATATTAGGCCAAGATTGTAAAAGATTAAGAGTGTGATGTAGCTTAGATGAATGTAAGAAATATATCATCGAAAATTTGAAGAACGTGTGTTTGTGTAACCAGCGGTGCAGTTAGATTCGTTGAACAAAGACAGCGAATTGTGCGAAAACTGTTCCTTCAAGCCGGATAAATTGCAAAAAAATGAAAAAGAAAATGTCAGAATTGACAAAAAAATGAAAGTGAGCAGTGGTGTAGCTAGCGGCCATGCCAGTTAAGCTCTTCTCTACCAAACATTTTCCCAAAATAAATAATTGCTTTCATCTAAAATATTTATATAAGTCTTTAAGTTTTCCCAAACTGTGAACTTTTTATTTGACAATATTCCTGAATTTTATGGCTATTTTGTGAATATTTCACAACTTTGAAAGAGGCTTTCGCTAAATCACGTCATTTTAAAGCAATATTTTGCAAATTATGATGGGTTACCTGGCAACAAACACATGTGTAGAGCTAGTTCCAAGCTTTTCGCCGTTTAGTTATGCCCTCAGATTTCAGCGTGACCATGTAATATTATTTTATAATGAGAGTATTTGCAACCTGATTGGATAATGACATCTGAGCATGCTCAAACGCGCAGTTTCGCAACATCTAGTCATGCTCATTTTCGAGAGCATGACTTGAATCCTCGAGACTTCGTTCCGCTCAAGATTCATGCTTCCATTCGTTTCCACGCAAAGCTTTGTGATTTACGTCGTGTCAGTTTCCATAAGAATGACTTCTAGTTGTTTTGCTACTCGCCGTTCGGCTATCTGGCGAGCGAAATTTAGTTGTAAAGCAGTGGTCAATAGCGAACTCACCAGCAACTATTGGAAATATACAAGCACTAAACGTTACGAGAGTTGGTGCTCGAAGAAAGATTGGCTTTGTGAATATGTGGTAGAGTACTTAAATAGGGCAATGTTTTATACCTTAATGGTTGTGGCATTTCTTCTGCTCTGGAACTGCATTATCATGAGCTCGTGTTATAAGATAGACGTGATCAGATTCAGACTCGTAATGAGTGAATCAGAACGCGCGAGGAAACTTAGAATGCCAAAAACTATAACAGAAGTTGTCCTGTCTGTATTTAATTTTTGAAGGATGGTTGCTTCATAGGTTTACTAATACTGAATCAAGCTTGAGTTGAGGTGGTGAAGTCTCCCCCATGTATTCAGATGCTTCATAATTAATGTCTTAATGTGATGACGGAGGGTGATATTTTGATGGAGATAAAAATAGCATAACTTTGAAGCATTCATGTTGTTAAGTCAGTTATGTTTTCACTAGTACAATATTCACCAGTACAGTGCTTATTCAACACCATTGCAGTGCTTGTGGCAGGGCAAAAAAAAAATCGTTCGTTTTGCTGGCCATGCCTACTACGTAAACTTGTCCTTACTTAAGTCTTCAACTTGGACAATTTTAGGGGATGTAAACATGCACAGCTTTACTGGGGACTGCCAGAAGCATAAGAAATCTAAGTCTCACATGGAAGCCCACAAGCAATGGAAGAAGGTTTTGACTCAAGTGAGAGTGTAGATAGCTTATCTTCAAAGGCAAGGCAAGACTAACCCTAACCATAACCTAACCATGCAGGATGTCAAGATTTTTACAGATGAAAAATTGAGCATTTTCATGTCCACGAAATGTCCCAAATTATTTGAAATAGTCACCCATATCCAATCATACTCCGCTTTGTGAGGTGTGCAGGCGAGTGTCTAGCACCTTACCTTAACCAGGCTGCTTGGCTACTTCTTATTTTTGAGGCTATCCATGTAGTAGTCACGCACGTACATCATGGAGATTTATTGTATATGGTTTTGCATATACTACCGAAACAGTAGTCGTTTTTCCTAGGCATGCTGATAAGCCCTGAAATTGTGCGAAACAGTCAATTTATTATGGAATTTTGATGAATTTCCATATGTTCTGCTGTACAGGTCTCAAAAAATTAACTGTCAGATAATATGAATCGTACTAATTTGATGTGTAAATATGAATTAATAAGAGTCTAAAAAGGCCGTTTCCAACGATCTAGAGCCTATAAATTTTAAAATTTTTCCGCTCGGCGCCAGCCATGGTGGCGCCTCGTGGCCTCAGTATAGCACGAACAGTCAATCTTAGCTAGCTACGTCACTGGCACTTTAGCCTAGTCCATCTTAATACAAAGACACGAGAAACTCTATCGGGTGTTTCAAGTCTTGGTTAAATAAATCTACATTGTGTTTCTTGCAATAGTTTTTAAATCTGTCTAAATAACTTTGATATTGTTTAGTCGTACCAGACCTCCAGGATGCCATATGTATCTCCTGTGCGCTTGATGATAAATCATATCTATCTAGACTCTTCCTGATAAGAGACGCACCAGAAGATTCATTTTGTTCCTTATTGGAAGTTGTTCTTTTGGATGGCTTGGTAATCTTAGTAGATCCGGACTGGCTTTTCGATGTATCGGTTGTTTCTTCATCATTTGGAACGCTTTGGCGTACCAGGCTTGCGTCGGCCAGTCCGGTAAAACACAAATTCCTTCGCCACCCTCGTTTGGATTCTGTTCAGATTCTCACTTTGTTGATATGAACTTTTCAGCGAAGCGCCAGGCACTACTGATCAGCGATGCGCATGTGCATCTCATGTGACTCCGTAGTGACGTAGACAGATGACAGGATAGAACAATTGTTAGATTTACTGTTGTGCTTGTCGCTTTACCAGTCACATAGTAAGTGAAAAGCGAGGCTAAGCACGTGCTCTGCGTCATGGTTTCCCTGGCCAGGTTTTTAAGTGACGAAGTAAGTTGGGTGACAATAGGCGGAAGCTCTCCTTCTTGCTCTAATTAAGCAACTTGTGGCGGCCACGGGATTGTTGCTGTTTGTTTCACGTCGTTCCTGAGCCTACTGGCAGAATTTCTTACCAGTTACTCATCGCCAATCCCAAACGAGGAAATAGCTGAATCAACATATGAAACGCTACCGCTAGTATCGTACAACACATCGCTATGGTTTTTCTGCAGTCTGATGGAATTCTATGTCTTCCCTCTATTCACGTAGCAATATATCCCTCAAACAGCTAAATTCGACAACAGATGTTGGAAAACCATACGTTCCCACAATGCTATTGTAATCACGAAACAAGCTTTTCGGCGTTCTGATCTCATGTTCTTCAAATATAACATAATGGACATTGTCTACAAACATAGTTTGGGCCTCGCGAAATGTTACTTGATTCGCCATGTTCGGCTGTTCTTCAACTGCCATGTTTTGATAATGACCAACATATTTCAGCCAACACTCTTGGTGGCACCTTATTTCTATCGAAAAGGGGTCCGTTACAGAATCGATAAGGCGTTTTATTCGATTCTCATTACATCATCTTGAAGAACTTCGGTATGACTTTTAAATACAATCGATGATGGTAGATATAAAATGAGAAGCCACTTTCCTGTTCGTTCGGGATGCCTTTTATCTGCTGGCTTCATGCACCACACGCAAAGATGTTTGCGATGTACGATACCAACGTTAGATCGTAGACGTTTAAGAGTAGGCACCTTACAATTGCTCTTCCTGGCGTTTCTTCTTTCGGTTTTTTGATCGATTCAATTTATCTGACCTTGATATCTCAAGTCGACATGCAGCGTGCATGTGTCTGCCACTGGGCCCACTATCCCAATCCACATTGTTGTATTCATTTCCAAATCTGTCCAAACCTAATGAAATTTAAATTATATAGTGCCATCATACTTTCGTCAAGTTTCGTTGATGTAGACAGATTAGCTATACAAATTATACATAATAGGCGGTTGACTGTTGCAACACGTCCGCCACGTTGGATGAACTTATTGCTAATGAGAGAAGACCTGTCGATGATATACACTCATTTGCGATTACAAACACATTTGAAATGACGGGCACTAGTCGCTTTGTTTTCAATGTTTGGTCCTTCTTAATAGCACCTACAATCAACTGTAGTATAGATATTTGCCTTTCCCGTATAACGCTTTAGTTTTCACTTCCTCCCATGCTTCTTTGGTTAAGCTGTCGATTGCATTTGACGAATCACGTAATCTTCCGCAATTAAGAATACCAAAAAAGTCTGTAGAAGTCATATATCACATCATGAAAACACAGTGTTGAAAAAAGATACGTAAAAATGCCCAATGTTGAAACTCAAATTTATTCAAAATGGCCGCCGATGGCATTTTTTAATGTTTTCCCATTACTGATTGTTTTCCATAATTTCCGGAAGGGCATAAGAGCTTATTTTGAGTAAAATACCATAATGAACGATAATAAATCGTTAAACGTTACCAGCCGAAGGTTGGTAACGGGACTTAGGCCCACTATCCTTTCTAAACCTCCTGGATCAACCAATGTCATGCTATCGTACACAAGGCCACGAGAAACATGTAAATGATACTGTTCTTTACTTTTCTCTACATTGCCCTGTATCCCAGAAGTTGAACAGGACCTTCCATTTCCTCTCTTACCGCCAGATCGACATGTCCAATTTCAGTATCGTTCCTGACATATTTTATATCAAAATATGCTACGTAGTCTCCTTTTTGAAGTGCTCAATGACCAGGTATATTGCAAGTAATCCCGCATCACAAAATCTAAAATTTCCGATCTTTCGATACTTCTGAGCACGTACTTTTCCAAGTCGGTTCGCACAGACTCGTCGTTTTGCCTGGGGGAAAGTAGGTTTCGTAAGCGTGAGGAGATCCCTTGTGAAAAGGGGAAGACCAATGTTGTTGGTAAAATGTGTAACATCGTTGCGGCTGACGTTAGGTAAAATGTCGCAGTTGGGCCCTTTTAGACAATATCCTCTCTTGTGTAGGAATGGGCATAGCAGTGGACGTTTCCGAGCTATACTCTTGGACAAAACCTGTTGAGAAATGCTAAGAAAGTGGCTTAATTTGCTAGACAATTTGCAATATTTCCCTTCTTATACGCATACAGTCAGTTCAATTTCACCCCCTTCCCCCTATTCAATGTTGACATTAAAGCATTGCTAATCCACAGAAAACTGTTTTGGGGGTCCCTGCAACATTGAGGGGGGAAAGGGGGGGCGTTCAAGTTTGGGTAAATATTTTAATTTGACTGCGCGAAATTGCCAGAAAATTCTCAAGTGGTTTGTCCAAGATTGTAGGTTTCTATGCCGTCTGTTGGTCTTGGTTTTGTTTTGCTGTGAGGATTCATTGCCACTGAACCAGGGGGCATTAGGTTTGCTTACATCATTAGTTTCAATTGACCACAACGACCATACCAGAATGCATTGCGTGCATCAGACATAAATCGCTAAAAAGATATGTCATGAAAACACCTAATGATGTGAACTTTCAAAACAACGAAGAAAATAATCTCCTGCCTAATGTCTGACTTTTATAAGACGTCATTTCGCCTCTTTAAACGATTTCTGACCGCAAAGCATTCTGGTAAAATGTACATGTGCCATCTTTTTCAGTACGGTCAATTGTGGTCACTTCACTGATTTCGTTTGTGTTCATAGTGTCATTTGTATTGATACCATTGTCAATGTTATTCTTTTTATGGTGGATGCATCGGTTATTGAGAGGCTCTGCACTGATTGTAGACTTAATAGTGCGTGAGTTGTTTTCTGTTGTCTTACCCATGTGTTTGGTTTTGGTGCTCCATTGCTTTTCTTTGTGGTGATCTTCCTGAAGAAATTTAATGACAGTTGTTGGCTGTTTTTTGATTTTGTCTTCATGTCCGACATGAGTTATAATTATTGATTTGATTAATTGGTAAAGCTTTTCCTTTGAAAAAAGGTGATTTTGGTTGTTGAGCTCGTAGTTCTAGTAGATTCATCTTGGGCGTTGTCGCTTTCGTCAAAAGTTTTACAATGATTGGTATTAAGCTTTTCCGTTGAGAAAGGCTTCATATTTACCAGCCGGTGATCAATACATCACCGGCTCGTACTATATCGGCTTCTTTGCGTAATGTATATATGCTTTAACATATGCATATAACCATATGCATAATACCGGCTTTCTTTGCACTGCCTTGAACGTCTTTTATTTCATTAAAAAGTTGTTTCATTTCGAGTTCAAGTCGATCTTCAATGTTTCATATAATCAACAACTAAATTGGTGATGTTGAGGTTGTTTAAATTGGTTGTCGAGCTCGTAGTTCTAGTAGATTCAACTTGGGCGTTGTCGCTTTCGTCAAAGCTTAAGAACAGAGGACAACAAAACGATAGATCCAAGTCAAATCCCAAACAGATTAAATAAATATTTTATCGAATTGGGGGGCAAGTTTTATAATGATATTCCGTCCTCAGCTACCACACCTGAGGACTACTTCACGGACTTTACACGCCCAGCAATCACACTTTCCCATTTCAAAGATATATCTGAGACTGAGCTCTTAAGATTACTTTAAGGTCTCTCTACATCCAAAGCATCGGGTGTGGACCAAATTTTGACCAGAATTCTGAAAATTGCAGCCCCCGTGATTGTGCCCTCACTTACATTAATCTTCAGTCGATCAATTCGTACAGATATTTTCCCAACTGATTGGAAGGTTGCCAGGGTAATACTAATATACAAGTCGGGTGTAAAATCTTGTATGTCCAATTACAGACCGATATCTATCATTTCGGTGGTGGCAAAAATTATGGAGAAGCTAATACACAACCAGATCTATGAACATCTAACAAAGTCAAATTTATTAGTAATTTCCTAACATGGATTTAGGCCTGCACATTCTACGATCACAGAATTACTGGATATGCACAAATAGATGGTATCAGAATATGGATATTGGCCAACTTAATGGCGTACTTTTTCTAGACTTAAAGAAAGCTTTCGATCCTGTTAACCATGAAATTCTCTTAAAAAAATTGAACATTTATGGCATAGATGGATTGGCATTGCAATGGCGTCAGTCCAATTTAACAGATCGAAGACAGTATTGCCAAGTAAATGGTAAATGATCTGATCCACTAACTGTGATAACCGGTATACCCCAGGGCTCTGCCCTGGGTACTCTCCTATTTTTGATTTATATTAACGACCTCCCTAAATGCCTAGAATATACAGAAACAAATATGTTTGCTGACGACACCCAGATTGAAACATCCAGTAACGACATCAATGTTATTATAGAAAAACGTATTCATGATATAGAGAATGTATCAGGATGGCTATCGGCCAACCAGTTAACTTTAAATACGACTAAAACGGAATATATGATAGCTAATAGGTAGCTCAAAAAACTCAAACAGATTGACGCTGAACCCTATGTTCACATAAGAGGGAGCAAAATCGATAAAGTAAAAAAGACAAAGTCACTTGGGTTAATAGTAGATGAATCTCTTACAGGCAATTGACTCTCTTACAAGCAAATTGATTCTCTTGCAAGCAATTGCTTGAGACAATTGTGAGACATTGTAGACTACCGAACACTAATTACAATATACGTATCGATAATACAACCCCATTTTGATTACTGCTCCCAGGTTTGGGGTTGTTTAGGGAAAGGACTATCAGATAAAGTACAAAAGCTCCAGAACAGAGCGTTTCGCATAAGAAAGCGTGAAAATTACGATGGGCCCCAATTAGCCATTTTATTGTACAAAATTAAACACAAAATGTTACCGGATAACTTAATCGACATTTTTACCAATACAAATGAAACCCATGACTACAATACGAGACAAACTGACGTCAACTTCAAATTACCGAAACCCAAATCTAACTTTGCCAAAAAATCGTTTGCCTACAGAGGTGCTGAGACATGGAATGGCCTTTCCAATGACATAAAATCATCCCAAAGTATCTCTAGTTTGAAATCCAAAGTTGTTGTTTATAAGCAAACGTACTATTAGTAGTGTGTGTGCGTGTGTTTTTCATTTTTATTTTATAGTTAATGTATATACAGCCTATTGAAAGATCACTTCTTGTAAATATTATGGTGAAATAGCTCCGTTTTAATAAAGTCAATAAAGTCAATAAAGTCAATAAATTAGCGTGGTCCGATGTTCGATTTCGATGAAGAGCAAGATAGAAAGTTTTGGGAAAACACGGTTTTCTCACTCAAGTTTTGAATGGAATATAAGGCGCCATCCAGATAATGTTTTTTAAGAGGAGATTTTTTAGAAACTCGCGTAATTTTTCTTAAAACCGCTCAAAACTTAGCGACCAAGCTTTTTTGACCGTGGGTAATTTTGCCGGGACTCAAAACCGTATTAGTCAGATTTTTAGATGCAAACTTTTGGCAGGAAAACAAAGAAGCGAGAAAAAATTGAAAAAACTAAGCGTTACGGTTGATATTACACATATAACACAGCCACCATAATTCTAACTTCTTTATTACAGCAATAAATAGCACTTTAATAGAAATTGCCTCTCGGAATTTGGTCTACATGCCAGAGCTGTAGATTGAACAGAAGTTGTAAATTGTTAAATTCCGTACATATATAATTTGTGTGTAAATTTAATGACAAATGAGTATATCCAGTAGAAACTTAGATTTTAAATAAGATTGTCTTCCAAAGCATGTGATGATGATACATATGAAAGCACAAAATCATCTTTTGCACAATATGAGTATATAGCTACAGAAGAAATAAGACTGTCTTCCAAAACATTTGATGATACATATACAAAGCACCAAATCATCTTTTGCACAGTATGTGTATGCACAGATGAACTGAAGGTCTGGATTGAGGTATTCTAGCCTAAAATGAAAAAATTAAGTTTATTATTTACAGCCTGCAGGGTATTGGTAAGTTCAAAATTATAATTATATATAGTATGAATATAATTATATTTAACACAGTAACTAAAAAACTGCACTGAGTCACCTTATCTAATTAGCATATTGGGCAATTGTAATAAGAAAGACTGAAAAATATGTCTTAGGATTTTTATATTGGGAAATTTTGTTTTTCAAACACATTTTTGCCCACAAGTTTATCAAACCTCATAGAGCCACCTTAATAGAATGCAATGCAATGAAACAAGGAAAGCTAACAGAAAATGCAAAATTGTGCGAGGACCTCCCGCCCCGATTTCCTTAAAAAAAAGAAATACTAACACTGAACATGTTATCCCAACACACATGAGAGCTTACAGGCGTAGCACACATGGTTAAAGAAAAATAACATATTTTCATGACACAAACCTAACTCTGTGATGTGATTTTCAGATTTTCAACCAGTATGTCATGATAAAAGTTGCAGTATTTTTTTACAAAACATTTATTGACTTCAATTTTCTAAATAATTTCTACTACAAAGATCTATAGATTCTAATTATATAGTGTATCTTGAAAGCTAACAATAAATTTTAATAATATACCCCAAAATTAAAAGACATGTCATTTGTAATGAAAGGCCAACAAAATGGCAGACCTCAGGTCAAAATATCAAAATTATTGCGAGGACCTCCCGCTCCGATTTCCTTCAAAATGAGCAAATTTAATCTTCATTAGCTCAGCAGTTCGTATATGAAAGCATACGAATGTAGCAAACGTGGATAAGTAGAAAATCGCATTCTTACACAATCATTATCCTTTCAGTATTCTTGTAGAAGTGGGCTAATTTCATACAAAAATGTGTCAGTCCAAACTGTTCGTATCTGACTTAATCAC
>JAODVM010016564.1:0-20056 GCA_025400095.1 Phenganax marumi
TTCATGGCGTCAACTACCTACCACGTAATAATATTCTCTTTTAGTGGCAAAATCTCGTCTTTTGATTTTAAATACAGTCGCCGCCGCTTCAATGGAGGTCGCTCATGTGCAAAAGCCGTTTACATGTCAGAAATTCAAAATCAAACGTTAAGAAAAATCGTTTTTTTAATCTGGTTGCATGCAAATCGCTCATGTGCAAAAGTCGCTTACATGCAAAAGAAGAAATGGAAACTTTGCGATCAAAGCCGGTTATGTGCCAAAATTTTTTGTGAAATTTCATACTTCGCAATTCGACATTCCTTCAGATTGAGACATTGAGTCATCTTGTCAGGAACGCCAACGCTGCTTCACGAAATTAACATGACTGTACCACTGGCGGGTAATGGCTTCCAATTGTCGCGGGTCTTTGTTTCTTGGCTCGAATCATTCGCTAATTTTCTTATTTCCATCAGTAATTGTTGCCTACTAAAAGACCTGGCTGCCTAGCAATTCAAAACACTTTGCAGGAAACATGGCACGTAGAAAGACACTAACTCTCGCTGAAAAACTTGGTGTAATCAAATCATTTGATGAATTTCCCTGCCGGTCATAGAAAGCAACTGCTGAAAAATATGGAGTGAGATATGGAATTTAATCTCCAATTAACTGGAGATTAAAAAACAAACAATCCTTGAAGGTGTTACGTGATTTAAGGACGTTTTTATTTGAGTGAGTCCCCGAGTTTGTGCTAGAACATGAACATAACAATGAATCTAGACTTTCTCAAAGTCCGTTTTTCATTTGGAGGTGTATATTTTCCAGAGAAAAAGAGAGCAAGAATGAGGGTTAGGGTTAGGGAAAAACGGACTTTTCTTACCCGCGGCGCGCCATTTTTTACCGACCAAGATTTAGGTCGGTATTTCTTAACCAATCAAAATATCGCAAATGACGAAAACGGATATCTTACTGTTTGGCGAAATAAATGAGCGATTGACAGTTTTAGTTGGAGTCAGTTCGGCCATCAACGTACAAATTTGCCTCTTTACAACGTGCATAAAATCAACAAGCCGTCAGTTTGCATGAATGACACAATACCTTTTTCGCGCCATTTAAGAAAACCCTGATTCAATTTCCTGCAGACGGAACAAGTCGACTTCTCAACCTACGATTTTAATGTATGCTATATCGCGGTCTGAATAGTGTTTCAGAGTTTAACGGTGTATGCGCCTTTCAGAGCATAGCTTTAGGCGTTCCGTTCCCTACCCTCCTTTCTCCCTTTTCAAGAGAAGTCGACTTGTGGCAAGTCTAGGACGCCCCTTACATGCAAGAGTTGCCAGTAACTCCGCTGCTTGTGGGAATTCACCCGAGAAGTACCTCCTCTCTACGTGTGGTAAGCAGTGAAATGTAAATATATCTGGAACGATAACAAGTCAGAGGAGGAATTGAAGCCGACGTGCTCACTTTGCATGTAGACCCAGTCCTTTTTTTAAAAATTTTTCAAAAAAATAGCATTTTTATATCCAGAAAGTTTTGAACCTTAGTCTTGCATTAGTTTTGTAAAATGCATTTTAACCTAAAGAGTGACGGTTAAATTTATATTATATGTAATAAAATTTGACAAAAATTAATACTGTTATCGAAAAAAAGTTAAAGCAAACACGAAAATGCAAAAAAGCCGCGCGATTTTTGCCGTTTTTCTGCGGTTTTGAAAGTTTGAAGCACATCTAAATGTTTAAACCTCCAAAATGCTATAGACCTGTGTGAAATACACTTATTTTCAGAGTTTCACAAAAATCGAGTCATTAGCCAAAGAAATCAAAGGCCTTCGAGGCCGACTCACGGATAGATGCAGATAAAGGAAAGTGGCAACAACAAAATATAATATAAATCGATCTGAACGTACGCTGTAAATCAAGCTTAGCAAACATGAACACGACTTAGCGATTTGTTGTTTTTTGTGTGTTTTTTGTCATCTGTCTCTGGCTAAATCATGAATATTAATGATATGTAATATTAAACCAAAAATAGAAAAGCAGTTGAGTAAGCGGTAAAACAATTGAATCGGATTGAAACAGAAACGGAGATGCGATACCTGACAAATGTTTTGACGATCTTCTAAAATAATCTTTGCAACGAATGCTAAGTCCTTGCAACGAAATGCTAAGCAAAGTAGGTCACAAAAAGAAATAAATTCCTACCTTCAACGTCAAAACCTCCCCAGAGCCAAAGCAATAAGCACATGGCAAGATATTACGACTGCGAGCGCAAAGCAGCCTGGGTATTTTTCATTGTTTAAATGTACCCCACACATGACTCCACATCACCTCTATCCTATGTTGCTGCGCAGCATCCGTGAGTCAAAATATTTTTATGATGTAAACGTATATAGCCAAGACAAAAACATGCGGTCTTTCCGGGGGGAGATGACAAAATGTTATAGTGGTCTGTTTGGCTTCATCCAATCATAGGCGCTTTCGTATGGAGTTAGCGTTCCAGATTATATACATTTCACTGGTGGTAAATGAGATGTCTTCCTTGTGAGAGACACTGGTGAGAGACTTGAGTGTGGTGGCGTTGTACGTACACTATGTGGTAGTTCCAGCGGTAGCATAGTATTTAGAGCACCGATGCGCTAATTCGGAGATTCGAGTTCCATTTCCAGCTGGAATGGCTAGAATTTGCGTATATGTGTATTGTTAGAGACATTAAGATAGCACTAAAGAAATTAAGATACCTTTAGGAACAATTAGGTACTTTGTTGTTTCGCGCGTGGATTAGTCACGCGAAGTCACGCGCATTTTCGCGCTAAAGTTGTTGTCACCAGTCCTGTTGTTATCGGGCACATGTCTTAGGCCTGTTTTCCACTAGGCGGAATTTTTCGAGCGAAAAATAAATCTAGCAAACGTGATTGGCTAGTAAAATAATTCCCCGCGAAAACGTCCAAAGCAAGCCTATGTTGTTATTATGTTGCTAGATTTATTTTTCGCTCGAACAAATTCGCGTCGTGGAAAACCGCCTTAAAGCTCGTTTTCCACTAGGCGGAATTTTCCGTGCGGAAAGTAAAATCTAGCAACGTGCATGATTGGTTGGTTCGTTTTGCGGCAAAATGTGTCGCTAGCCAATCAGTTGGGCAGATTTATTTTCCACACGAAAAATTCCGCCTAGTGAAAAACAGGCTAGATAAAACTTAGGAGCAACGCCTGGTTTCCGTATACCACAATTCATAAGCAATGTTTTGCTAAGGTCATAGTCCATGATCACTCATGAGTAAACACTTCTGACTTTTCGAAATCTTGTTCAAAAGTTTGATAGCGCTATCCATTGGACAGTGAATTTTTTTAAAACATTTATCAACTTGGATGAATAATGCCGAAACTTCCATTATAGTCAACAATGTAAATATTAGAGACTTTAAATTATCGATATCGGTCGTGATTTTATACTACAACAATCGATAGAAAATTTTACGAAGGCTACAAAAAATCACTAGCCATGCAGTCGATCCGATGATCTTGTACTTAGATTTGACAGCACGGTACTGCAGTTTGTTGTTAGATCATAGTTTAAGTTATCAATAAGCTCGCTATAATCATTAGAGGAGGAAAATATTGGTCTATCATGAGCGTATAAGCAAGGAATAGTTTTTTGAAGTGTAGCAGGAAGGTCAATAATATGCTATTCTGTAATTTTTATTCTACTTACAATCCTTTAAGCTGCTTGAAAATCTTCATACCTTTACATAGGCTTCTATAATGAAGAATTAATAAAAGTTAGATGAGACTTTATTTAATTTCTATTGGCTGATCAAACGAAAACAAAAGTTTCATGCGTTAAAAAGCGAGAGTTTACGTGAACGTTTCTTTACTTTCAACTTGCTTGATTAAACAAGAGTGACATAAGATTGTTTTTTAATTTTTGTAATTATATTTACAAATATTATTGTTAAGCCTGTCTAATCAAAAACCACAACAGACGCCAGATTTTACAAGGTGCAAACTATTTTGATGTGAACAATATTTCTATCCACACTCAACCTAACTTTTCTTTTCTTTAGAGCAATTATCAGGTTTCTAACGCCCGTTTCAAAGTAGCGCGACGTTTGAAACGGGCCTAAGCTGCCTATCGGAAACCGAAGGGCTTGTCGAAGACCTACGACTTTCGGGAGAGTAGTTGAAGGACTCTTTTCACACATGAGGAAGTTCAGTTCGTATAGTGACAATCGAATCCACGACCTCACTGCATGATAAAAGGCGCTAGTCTTCTCTGCCATTACTCTCAACGTTTGTAATTGCAATTATGTAATCTTAACTTTTGTAATTTAACCTCTGATTACAAGAAAGTTCTTTTTTGATAAAGTACAAAGTATAAAGGAAAATTAACTAAAGAGCATTCAAATCAAAGCTCCTCAACAAAACTGCATGCAAACAGAAAATCCTCTTCATTTTTTCAAACAAAACAACCACGAGAAGAACGAAAAGGCACGAGGTGGCCAAAGGGCAAAAAAGTTAATTAGCTCGCAGTTGGGAAACACTGATACCCGCTGAGAAAAGCTGCGTGCATAGAGCGAGGCATGGGGCGAGGTAGTTTTTCAAGAATTCAAAAAAACTATGAATAAATAATTTCGCTTCACAGCAGTCCAACAGTTCAAGAACTTTCTCAAAATGCGAGACTCGGCGATTTTTAGGAGAGCCATGTGGTGCCCATTCAAACAATATTTGAGGGTAAAAACAGAACGATAACGTGTTATACACGAAACTTAATTACTCCACCCCGTGTGATACAAGGTGATACAAGGAATCGCACCTTGCCCAGTGAACAGGATATAATCGGCAAGATGCACTAGTCAGTCAATAAACTTCTAGAGAATGGAACGATTTGAAATGAAAGGTCCGGGGGAAAGTCCAAAAAGTCTGGGAAACAAAATCGAAAATAAATTGGGAATACCCAAGGATTTTTGAAAGTCCGAAAACCCGCACACTTTGTTGAAGTGAAATGCTCCTCGCGGTAACCTGCACAGACAAGCAAGTGTCATGATTTTTAAACGATAAGTGCACTTATGGTAGAAAGGTTATCACTGAAGCATTCGTATAATCGTATCCAGGGCAGAGCAGTTACAACTTCATTGTGTCTTGTTAAACAAAAACTTGTTCGTACTGTAAGAGGCGAATAGTTAACGGGAGAGCAAGCGCAATTCTAAAAAAATCTGAGAATCGGAAAATGCTTCCAGCTGGGTTAAGAAAGTTAATTTACGAAAAAAATTTACGCACGTTAGCTTGTTTACACAAAGACAAAACGTCAATTTTTTGTCAATTTGACGGCGTTTTGCAAGCCCCGAGAGGCCATGCGCAACGCTAATAACACGAAGCAGGTATCCATTCAAACTTTTGTGCAATTTCCCTTCCGACACACAACAGGCATTCGCTGTTACTCGTGTCTTGTTCCGCTGCAAGGAAGAAACTTCTGGAGTTTTCTACGTTTAGTATAGTAGCGCTCTTGTCGTGTGGCCAGCGTGTGTGTGCGGAATTAAATCGCCTTAAGTAAACACGCTTTTGAAACAAAGCTGTAAACGGCGTTGCCCTTTGTAGTTAGACAGTCAAATAATGAAGATCTTCTCATTGTCTCGTTTGAACGTACATGCATAATGAAAAGGTTACATTTTGCCATGCCTTATCGTGCTTTGGACTTGCGTCAGACACTTCAATAAAGTTTATGCTAAGTGCCAATCTCTTCCTCTCTATACTTTTTAGATGTATTGAACTCATTATATAGGTGACAAGGTCTAATATATTAAAGTCGCTTTTCATATATTAAAATTGGATTTAACGTAAAGAGTTCATTTGCTTCAATTAGCACATCGACGTTCCAAGTTATTCGCTGTTTCTTGTTCTGTAAGACCTTAAATTTGTCCCTGCCGACACAGGAAACAAACAGCTTGTGCCATGCTTTTCGAAATTTGTATATCACCTCGTCGTTCTTGTTTTGGTAAGGGAGACGTGATTCTTGAGAAAAAAGATGAACTTTTGAATCTGAATCACAGATAAAGATTTCTTTGCAAGGAAAAGTTTTCTTGCAAAAGATTCCTAATGTAGACTGCTGCTACGTTTTGTAACAGCAAAACGGTTTTTTACTGTTTCCTTGAGTGTTTGTACTTGAAACAAAAGGTGCTTATTTCAATAATCTCGTTATTGAGCTCGCTTCGTAGAATCTTAAGATTACTGTTATAACTCCCCACTTCTAGGGTAAAATTGTTAACAACTCCTTGGGTAATAGAAGAAACCTGTCTTCATTCTTCGACCAGTATTCTCGACACTTTTAGCAGATATAGATTTTTTCACTGTGGCTAGTATAACGTAGTTTTGCATGCATATGAAACCTTGGTTGGTGGAAGCTATATAGCTTCGCTACGAAATGTAACGGTTTGTACGAGAGTAAGGGTTACATTCTGCAGTTGCCCTTTCTCCAGGCACGTAAAATTTTAAATCTTTTGAAACTTTGTATTGTTTAAAAATACTTTAACGGATAGACGCGATATCATGCTAAACATTGAATTATAAACATCCAATCAATCATTATTTGTGAACCGATTTTATGAAGGCTTAGCAAAACTTGTCGAAATGATGAAGCGCTTTAAAACAACGAAAGAGAAACGTTATATAGCGATACGGTTCGACTGTCTCAGTCCTAACCAATATATTAATTTCTGCATGACCGATACGAGAAGGTACAATGTGAAAATTACTAAATAGGTTATATATAGACGTTGCTATCAATTACCAAAAAGGGTTCATTCGCTTCATTAGCACACGTTAATGTTAAAAACACGTTCGCAAAACTTTTGATTTTGATTGCGACTTCAAAGCGCACAGATGAAGAGTGATAAGGCAAACAGCATGGGTCCCAGGGCGGCAGGATTGAGCAAAGACTCAAGGCGGCTTGCGAGTTTAAATTAAAGACTTTTTATCAGATATCTGTCGCATTGTTTACCAAACTCTATCGTGTTAATGTTAATAAATCGTGTAAACAAAGCATTGATGTTTGTTCTATTACTCGGAAAAGTAAGCAGTGAGCGCAGAGAATGGCATTTATTGCACGTATCGAAAATGCCTATGTGAAGACCAGTTGTCAGATTTCAACGCCAACTTTTCTTCTCTTATGGGAAGCTATAAACATAAATCTACAAATAATCTTCTCACACTATGTTCAAACGTTTTAACTTTACGGCGTTGTTCAAACTGATAATGTCAATGAAAGAAAATGTTCGTTTTCAAGTAATTCTGTTTGCGCTCAAAAAACCCCAAATTTCCCACAGAAAAAAAGAAAATTGTAAACCGTTTTGCGTTGAGGCATAGGAATTGCCATGTTATCAAAATACACTTTTAACTGAATGGAGCTTTTTAATGACATAATATTGCAAGACATATATTGCATGAAAAAAAATCTGAAAATGTCTGAAATATTACAAATACGTAAAATTCCTGAACTGGATATGGATGCTTTAGATCAGTCACTGAGAATCAATGAAGATGAAATTTTTGCGTGAAACAAAAAATATCTCATATGTTATAGATAAGTTATGTACAATCCCTGATCTTGATATATAGACACTCTAAACTACAACATACAGTTTTACATACAATGGACCAATTTTTAACTAAACTATCAATCCGCTACTGTTTTTTCAGAAAGGATGAGTTAAAGTTGCACTTTCTACCTGCAAGACGAGATACTGTTTCTTCTGTTTTGGATTTTGATAATTTTTTTTTTTGAATCACGGAAAGTGACCATATCCAAACCTGAGCTGCTTCATCGAGAAACGAAAACCGCTTGAGCACATACCACAACGGCTAATAAATACATAGATATTATAGCGGGTTCTCTATTGTCAAGCAAAATTTAGGTAATCCTTAATCAAACATCACACATCCACAGACGCATCACATTAAAGTTTAAACTAATGCAAAATTTGTCTGAAGATGCATGCATGTGATTAGTCTTTTCAAGTTAGAACATTCATTTATATTTTGCCTCTAAAACTGCCAGTTACATTATGCATAAAACCAGGATATGAGTTTTAGTTCATGATATGAGTTATGAGGAAAATTGTTTGTTCAGTATATTTGGCATAGACCAGCTCCAGCGTTTAATATTAGATACTATAGTCGTTTTTCCTAGTCAAATGTTTGGACATTATGTCTTTCCGTCTAGTTTGCCCTTTTTCTCTGGCTGGTGTTTTCTGTGCCAAAAAATTGTTATTTTATAATAATTAAAAGTCGTTACTTTTTACAGTAATGATTACTTAATTTTTATGTGACCGCCTTGACAAACCTTGGCTTTTAGAGTGAATATATTAAAAGGTTATATAAAAAACAAATTAGTGACAAATGTTCCGGCATATCTTGGCTTTGTTGACACATTTCACAAAGACTTGTTAACAAATTATTTATACAAGTTGTCTCTGCTTTCAAAATGAAACACTCTCGTCTAAAACGCCGTTATGTAAGTTTTCGAAACACAGAGAAATATAAATGTGCTGCTTGTAGTTACCATAACGTGCCTCCACACCGCACATGCGCTGATGGTATTGCACATTATCTTTAACTATCTCAGAAATGTGAATAACTCTTTTTACGGCATACAGAGAAAATTGTTTAGCCTAGCACTATTTGTATCACACACGGCCTAATTATCTCGTGTGAGTTCGAAAAGTATGCGACCACTGCGACTAATAAGAATTTAAACCAATGTCAATAAACGTTTTAAGTCGGTTCTTAAATCTTGTGAGAACTAACAGCTTTATTTGGACATTTTCAATAACAATGATCAGCATATTCCAGCAATATACTATAGTGATACAAGACATTTGTATTAAGAATTAAGGAAGGGGATTTTTAATTACAAAAATTCTAGTTGTTGATTTTCCGAAATGAAAAGAGTTTATGACGTTACGTTATGCTTGTCATGGTGTAGCTATCACTTGGAAAGACTTTCAAAACATTCGTTTACCACAAAATGTCACATAAACAACATGACGTTACATAACTAACTTGCTAGTCATGGTGTGGCTATCACTTGGAAAGACTTACAAAACTTTCATCTACCACAAAATGTCCCATAAACAACATGACGTTACATAACTACCTTGCTTGTCATAGGGCTATCACTTGGAAAGACTTACAAAACTTTCATCTACCACAAAATGTCCCATAAACAACATGAGGCTATCACTTGGAAAGACTTACAAAACATTCATTTACCACAAAATGTCACATAAAAAACATGACGTTACATAACTACCTTGCTAGTCATGGTGTGGCTATCACTTGGAAAGACTTACAAAGCATTCATTTACCACAAAATGTCACATAAAAAACGTTAACATGACGTTACATAACTACTTCGCTACTCATGGTTTGACTGTCACTCGGAGAGACTAGAGGCCATTTTCCACGACGGCCGTTTTGTCCACGCGGGTGGAACGCACAGTTTTGATAATGCTCTGTTGCTGTCTGTAGGCTCAGGTAGGCTCTAGGGCTCGCGTGCACGCCAGGAAAGTTAAAAGTATTTCCACTTTCTCCGCGTGGACGCGAGATCAAGAGCGGGCAACAAACAGCAGAGGACGTTCAAAACTGTGCGCCCCGCCTGCGCGGCCAAAACGAGTGTAGTGGAAAAGGGCCTTTACAAAACTTCATCCGCCAGAATACGTCCCACAACAACATGACGGCACACCAATGCTTAGCTCGTCAAAGTGTGGTTATTGCTGGGAAAGACCGCAACTCATTCACTATATATAGAATGTGTCTCAAAAGGCCCCGACGTTACATTACTGCTTTTTCTCATGATGCCTAATTATAAAACTAATCTAGGTTAGAAGTACAGAAGAAGGCCAATAGTCTATCCCTGAGGTTAAACAGCAGAGTGGGCTAAAGCAGTAGATTAAACGACAAGAGGTCCTTGGTAGCATGCAATGGTGTGGCACATCCCTAGGACTGCAAAGAAACTATAGTATATGCAGCTGAAACGTTGTTGACTGTTTGACTAAAATACAAATATATAGTTAGCTTGAAAAGATACAATGCATTATTTTCGCACAAGTTTGTTTATAATCTACAGTGTGAGCCTAATTTCTGACTGTCTTTCGCAGCATGAATTGGCCACGAGCATTTGCATACTTATTAGATTCGTGCTTGAACAAACGAACCGATCGTTTACGTAGCTCTGGGAATGGAGCGTCGGGCACGAGATGAGCTCACAATATGTATTGATTTCGCCCCATGGACCGTCATATATAATAACTTTTCGCTAGATTGCAATTATTATGACTTAAAATGTAAAAGAAATTAAATTGGATTTCGACATATCAACAAACAAAACGACCAACCACGTCCTGATGCTCAAAAGCGTGGGATTAGAAAACTACAGGGTATAACGGTTCGAAACGCGCCTTTGCTGGTGAATTTTTCGTTGGTCATTCAAAGAGAACCTTGGAATTTCTCTGAGAAGGTTCCATACGAAAATGACGTTGCAATAGAGAACTCATGTATACTCATTAGTTATTCTTGTCTACACGCAGTAGCTTATTATACATCTTAAATTGTTTAACGTGTTGACCGAAAATAGCTACTATGTACACAATTAAGTTGCTCATTTCCACATAAATCGATGCAGTTTTTTTGTTTAAAAGACGTTTAGTAAGCTTTGTGTTTTAAACTTATTTCGTATCTTGTGGTGTTTATAGTGACTTCAGTTAAAACTTCCTCTATTAATTGAACGTATTTAATTCAACACTTTCAAATGTGATTTTCCAGTGATGAAACAATGTTACTGACTTGTCAACTACGTATATTCCTAATTTATATGTTTAAATGTATAAATAACATTGCTAAAAATAAAATCAGGACGAAATAGAGTATTTGTAAAGTATAGAATGTAGTGCACAGGCTTATTGTTCTGGCATTTTTTACTAAGAACTTAGGCTTCAACTACGAATTTTTCAAAATCGTATATTCAAATTAAAAATGGTTTCAGATCGAATTTGTGGTAAGGTAAAAGGCTTGTAACTACAGAATGGCGATCTGAGAAAAAGTTAGACCGAAACATACGAATTTGCCGAAAGACCACATCTTCTATAAAGATCAATGCTTGGAAATCGACAATCACATTCGAGTTTTGAGCATTCCCCCTTCGTTTTTCTAATTCACGGTAAATATAGTTTACAAGTATCTAAAAACAAAAGGAGTGCTATTTTCTTTAATGACAGTACATATGAAAGAAGCCAGTTAACGTTGAAAAAAATTATGTTGTTTTTATAGTGGATAGAATTGTTCAACTTCGTCAAAGTAGCCACTGAATGTTTTCATTTACAAAACGGCTAGGGTATATGTAGTTCTAACCGTTGACATTAAGTTGTGACTTTCGCCATTGACTAACTACATCTACGAACAAGTTCAATTAACTTCATCGTTTTATCGTTAACAGGCAACAAAATATGAGTTGAGGCAATCTCGTGTTTTTACTGATTATGCTGCCAACACAATTAGATTCTTAAATACCTTTTTTTCCTTTACCGGTTAAAGATTCTAATATAGCAAATTGTAAATAGATGTAAATTAATCCGATTTTGTCGTGTGAATATTTTTCGAATAACTTAGTTTATAACTACTTTATGTTTCTCAGCATGCAAATTCGTGCAGCTATGTAGCTGCGATGTGTAAATTTTTCCTGATAAGTACCTCAATACCTAGCACAAAACCCAAAGCATCCTGCAACTTGTACGTTATACTCTAGATTACTTCTCCGTTTCCCCAGCGTTCTTCTCATCAGAATTCGTGTCTTTCGTCAAATCTTTGTCGAGGAGTTTTTCCAAACGTCTAATGTATCGAATGGCCGCTCGTAATGTCTCGACTTTGCTCATTCTCTTCTCGGTGGGCTCGTTCGGAAGATGTTCGCGAAGTCTCGCGTAGCCTTCGTTAACGTGTCTCACTCGAATACGCTCGCGTTCATTTCGTTTTCTAATGAACGCTGGCTCCAAGTTGCAATCGTAGAGAGGGTGGGGTAGGGGCACCATTTGAGGAGGAAAGGGGTAGCTCAACCCCTGGATGTCGACCGAGGCAGGTTCGTTTGGGATTCCAAGTTGATAGCAGGTTGGCATCGAGAATGTGAAATCTGTATACTCCATTTTCAAATTGACACTCTTCAATGTTTTTCTTCGAAACAAAATGAGATCTCGTTCGGTTAATCACCAAGGTTTTTCAAGGAGTAATTTTACTCTAATTCTTTGCCTTATGATGTTTTCCTTGTATCGAAAGCGAATAAGGAATCGATTACAAATATCTTTTAAGGAACTCTGTGAAGTACAAAGAGTTTTCTTGCGGCTAGTGATTGAGATAAGATTTTTCAATACACAGTTTCACTTGAACTGTCTGGATTGTTTTTGTCTTTTCTCGTTGTTTAACAGTTTAAAAGTGGAATCGATTATACTGCTGATAACGTCTCAAGCGCCTTTGTACGTAACCCTTATACGACCAGTTCTCATACAGATCTTAACTCTTACTTCAATCTTTCTCCTAGGTTTCTCTAGCTCTATAGTTTCTTTCTGTTGTAGAAGTTTACTAAAAACGTCCACTTGATTTCAATGAATCGGCTCTTCGAAGTTTTTGCAATATAAACGCTTTTTTGTGATAAGTGCGTTACAAAAAACCTGGCTATGAATATTGATTTGTCAATTCTTTCCTACTTTGCGAAATGATTCTTCGCCCTTATTGACTTTTTTATGCTTTTCTTGCGTTAATATGGCCCTTCTCTTAAAGTTCCTGAAATCAACAATCTGTTCATCAACTAACCAAAAATCACTTGCCCAGTTTAAGTCTTTGTGTTTCAACTTCGGTACGAGACTGTCAACTTATTTTCTAAGATCTCGCCTTAACTTCCGTAAGAGCTTGGATGTTTGGAAGACGATAACCACTTCTTAATAGAGCTCCACAACGACTGACTATATTTGTTCACTTCAAATCTTTAAAACGGAATTCAGTTCAATCCGTTGTTAAAGTTCGTAAGCTCTTTTCTGCGAATCTCGTTTTTTCTCTGGACAACCACTTGACTGCATGGAATCTCTTGAAACTCTTCAATACTTTCTTCAAACGTGTTTGGCTCTGTGGCTTTCGACAACCGTTTACTTTACAATTTTGCTTTCTTCCAAAACCTTGCCCCTGTCGAAGTCCGACTCGTTCTAAAATGGGCAACTCTCGGATACCAGTTAAATGAAAAAATGCAGCTGTGGTTTCAGCCAATCACGACTCGCAAATGAAAAAACAAAGTTTTTATTGTCCGCAAGCTGTGTGTATTTGCAAATAAAAGGGATTCTATCATCTTTTGGAAAACGCTTTGAAAAATATTAAATTTCCAGTGCTATTGTTTGGCAAAAAGTCGACACTGAGATTTGTACAAAAAGTACAAAAAGCGCCGACTCGATAATTAAAGAGAATTTTTTTGTTATCAAAATTTCCCAGCTAAAATACAGTCTATTAAGCTAATTTGCATATCTGAGTAGTCATGATATTAAAGTTCGAAGGCAACAGTTCAACATATTAAATAAGCTTATAATAAATACGAAGACTTTTACATTGACTTTGAATAACATTGAAAATTTCAGTTATTAGAAAATGTTTCAATTATGGACCATTAGAATATGACTATATCCAATGTTATCGCATTATTGATCGTACGCAAAATATATTCTAAATCTCTACATTCTTGGACCAGCTTGACTTTGTAAAATATTGCGAGAGCTACATGGTATTACAACTATAATATAATGCAATACATTTGGGATCGAATCAAAAGCAATTCCGTTGAGATACAAGCTCAACAAATCGATGGTAATATATAGTGGGAACTTTGCCCGGTTTCCATATCGTAAAGACAGAGTCACGAACTTTCTAAACATCCGAAATAAAGTATTTTAATACAATTTATTAGCAAAGCAATTATTAGGAGACAACATCCAAGTTTTCTATGAGATATACTGCCAAGACGATAGAATATTTTGACCTTTGAGAGATATCGCGACTCTATCTTTACGACGTTTACGACTATATGGAAACCAGGCTTAGTTAATGCGGATTGTAAAGAATTGCCAGTATTGTAACTATATTTACACTCGAAACCTCCCTGAGAATACTTATTAAACTATTATCCTAATACTATTCAATCCCTTTGCATTAAATATCAAATTTTTGTATTCTATAATGACGAACTACGACCTACTCAGTATGTAACTGTCTTTTTTCCACGTACTTATCTACTATGCTTAATTTAAATGTCTCGAACAATTCGGTAGGCGCGAGATGCACATTGTACGTCAGGCTTATTATATGGGCACTTGAACACGAATACTGGAAGTAACACGTTTAGGTTCTTAATAGTTTCATGCAGTTGTGCATTGTGTTCCTCTTTAATTAACTTTTCTTTCGACTATAAATGCACGAATAAAGAATTTTGTTTAAGTTGTAACTATAGTTCATTAAAGAACACATACTATCTTAAGAGCAACAGTTTAAAATATGACGCTCCGCAATTTAGCATTATTTTCAAGACATTCGCTACAATAAATGAGTAACTTTTGGAAATATAAACAACTCAGAGAGTTTGAATAACTAAACTTTTAAAAAGGACGGTATGTAATAGACGGTAATCATAAGCGGTTGGTAGACTGGAAGCAGAAATTCGCAGCGATTACAACTTGCGATTACAAGTTCTCGTGTTGGTCTAGAAGATCAATAACTTTCGCTAAAAAGCAAGTAACTTCAAGATAACAGTACAAAGTTACACGGGTTTGAAATAGTTATATCTATAACCGAATCAGTAAAAGTACATTGATAAAACGCAAAATTCTTATTACAACTTTTCACTTTAGATTCACATAATAATGTCTGTTCAGTCAAACCGAATGGCAGCAAATTTTGAAGTGGTCGCTTTGGGATAAGATATTTTAACACGAAATTTTCATTGCACTTCCCATTGATATTATATATAAAGACATGCATGCGCTAAGTATAGCTGTTACCAAATAAAAGCAAGACAGCTAAGATTAAAATGACAAGTTTCGTGAAATAGTCTACATCTTTGTGAAGCAAAACACTTTGATATCTCAACGCTTCAACTTCTCACTGGCATTGTATACGAAGCACATGTGTCACAATAAATCAATAAATTTAAGAAAAAACAAACGTGTGAGAAACTTTAAGGAAATGTTTTGACTTTAAAAAAGTTTCAATTATGAGAATCAAGCTCGTTTGCTTTGAAGCAAAACGCTTTGAATTCTACAGCTCTTTATTCTATGAAGCACATGCCATAGTAAATTAAATAACTCTTAAAAAAACAAACATGTTAGAGGCTTAAAGATACACTCACTGTTGTTGTATTGCACAATGTCATGGGCGTTCATTATAGCATCGCCGTCTTTACTGCTAATAGGATTAACTCGAGAGGCGGCGATTTCATAAAAGCATTGACTCTTTATTACCTGAATTTAGTAAAATAGTGTTCCGCATATTCAGTAAGAAATCTGGCAATATCAAAACTAAAACAGGTTAACAGTGTATTTTACATTAGGATATTCCACATGCAATAAATATTTTATTTAAGAATGTAAGTTGAGACAAGATTTAAAGAGGTTGTTGATAAAAGCCACTCTCCGCAGGCGTTGAACTTTTCAAGTGCCAAACGAAATTGTAGATGATGTTTTCGATTTCATTTGCATTCGCCTGAGCACATGTGTAATTTAACGTCTGGAGTCAGTTGTTCAAAACCTCATTAGTTTCAATCCTGGGTTAATATAAATATTAAAGCAACGTTTTTATATCAGGTTGGAAACAGTTTTCTACCAATCTCGTTCGGGTCAATAGACGTCTCGATTTGTAATAGTTTGAAAGAAATGGACATGCATGCAGAAGTACAGATACTAAAACAACTAGTTTGGCTTCAATGCCAGGTTAATCCTAGTCGAGTTTTGGACAACCGGCCTATGGAACATGCTTCAGTCAAAAAAAGATTTTATAACACAAAAAGTTAAAATATTTCTTGCAGAGTGTTTCCTTGTTAATTAGCTTGTCTTAGGTATTAAAATTACTCCCTAAAACTAACAGTATAAAGCAGTTTAAACCTGCGCGTAAAATAATGCGTAAATTTATGAAAAGACTGTAACAATAAACTTTTCTTGTGAAGAGTGCAAAAATAGTCAGAATATTGCAGATGTTTTTATTCTTTGGAGCTCGTAGGACAATCAATCCCAGTGTTAAGAATCGTGTAGTTTTGCATGGCGAAAACAACAATATGAATATCAGTTTGAGGATACACCACGAATGTTTATTATTGTAAAGCCTTCGGCCCGTTGTTAACCCTGACCTTCATCAGTGCAACTGATGAATGTGCAAGGTACGAATTGCACTGATGAAGGTCCGGGTTAACGGACCGAAAGCTTTGCAATAATAAATATTCGTGGTGTACCCTCAAGCTAATTTTTATAATTCCAGTGTTGTTCAACCGTACATTAAAAAACCCAATTTATGGGGAAAATTTTACATTATATAACATATTTTAATAAGAATTCAGAACTATCACCTTTACGGAACGTTTTTTCATGAATTATTTTTTCAAATACACTCGACTACAAAGGCCCGGCTAAGTTTTTGTGAATAGGTCTAGCAGTGCTAAATGGCTAAAATTAGTGATATTAATTAGCATAAATGCGCCTCCCATCTCTCTTTTTGTTTTTCTAGGTATATTTTCAATCGAATCTTACATCCTATAGTTTCAAAAAAACTACACGGTACCCATTTAGTACAATCAAAAGGACTATTGCCAAAGAGATATACTAAGTATACTCTTTTCAGCGCATAAAAAGGAGGAGATAGTTTAGTGAAGTCTGGAAGGTGTTGGAAAAAGGAAGTTAATGTGGCAATCACAAATTTTAATGCAGTTGGATCGTCTTTATGGACATTGTTTACATATTATATGTTGTTGTGTATGGAAATGCGATAATTGCGAATTAGGCAGCGACAATACCTTCATTCTGCCGTGAACTAAGCCTGGGAATCCGGACGGCCATATCAGCATGGGCGAAACAGTGCAATCACATGGCTCGCATGAGTCGTTTGCGCACGATGGTGTTACCATGTGCAGCATGCACTGGTCTTCACTTGAATACACATTCAATGTTTGTCAGGGAGGTTTAATTGAGAGCACATGGTCTTTTGTTTGCCTCGCTGTCGTTTTATTTTGTGCAAGCATCGATTTTGACGTTTGCGCTTCTTTCCAATGGAGGCGTGTGTCCAAGGCGTGGTGTCCTCGTGCCATTCGCGAACAATGACCACCTCCCTGGCAATATCTCCACGTGCATGCAGTTACGAGTTATTTAGGATTTCTACAATGTCCTAGACTTCTGAGCTATTTAAAGATCCGTGCTTGCTGATCCTCAATGGCACACTTTGCTGACTCAGATAGCACATTGTTCGTATTCCTCTTAGAAACAATGGACACCAACACGATCTTTTGAAGTTTCTTTCAAAATGGCTTCCTTCCTGATCTCTCCAGGACTAACTCTACTTCCACAAGGTGTTAGATTTTTGAGCTATTTTTAAAGAACCCGTCCATTTTTGATCATCAATGCCATAATTTGTAACATGACATATTAAAGTCCATATCCTTTTATAAACAATGGACACCAACATGATATCAAGTTCCCTCTACGATAACTTCCTTTCTGAAATCCTCAGGCAAAATACTGTTGTAAAAAGTCTTAGATTTGTTGCCGATTAAAAGAACTGAATGAATGAAGTAATATCAGTGATCATTGCCATGGTTTGGACTTTTTTTCTAACAGTGGCAACCAACATGATCTTTTCATGTTCTTTCGACAGTGGCCTCTGCTGATCTGTTCAGGAATAGTGTATGTTGTTGTATAATATCGAAGTCTCCACTTTCTGGGCCTTTACAAGAATTTACGATCAATGCAAGTGCAGGCTGACCTTTCCATGCAGAAATAACATATCTTTTAAGGTAAAGTACTGTTTTAACCCTGAACTTCTGGTCAATTAAAAAGAACACAAGAATGAGTTGATATTTTTAGGAAAAGAACAGATTTCTTCGAAGTCTTAAATTGCTAGGCTATTGAAAAACCTGTGGAATGTACTAAAACTCAGTTGCAGATTGGATCAAAAAGTAATAGTCCATGACTTTTAAACAAAGGACAGCAACACGATCTTTATCATATTCCACAATGTTGCCCGTCCTATTCTTTTCAGTAATAACATGTCTCTACAAAAGTAACGACCTCGTTGGCTATTTATATAGTAGTATATGTGCTTTGTTTCTAATCAGTGGCGTGATATATGCCGTACAGTAACTTCAGAATTCGCCTGCTCGATTTAACAGAAATGAGTATGATCTTTCATAGGTTTTTTCTCCAACTAATTTTTCCAGGAACAACAAAATTCTACAAAGACTGCAAGCCGATTTATGCAATAAAAACTGAAGTTTGGTACACGCTGCAACAATTGTCAAGGAAAATTGCGCACCCCGGCTTTGCCTCTCAGAAATTCAACAGCTGTGTCAACAACAATCCCAGACATAACAAGTGCACATCGATGTATTAGCTCAGCTTTGGTATTCATGTAAATGCTGCTGAAAGTACGGTAGTGAATAGAACAGTGCGAAAGTAATCACCGTTGTAGCCCAACAATGCATTTAAATACGAACACATTCACGCTCTATAATTCATACCCGTATGTTCACGACGTGCAGTTGTTGCTTTAAAAAATTTTCATATACTTATTATTTCTTGCATAAATTGTCATGATACGCACAACATGGAATTGGTTCTACTGGAACTTCCTAAAGCGGAAGGAGGGGGAGGGGGGTAGAGAAGAAAGTCATAAGTCATATGACGAGGCGATCTCCCTGAACAACCTTAGAACACTTGAAGAGAGGCGCCAGACTGCGTGTGATAAACTGTTGAAAGAAATCATTGACGACCCAAATCACAAGTTACATTCCCTATTGCCAGAGTTGAACCCAGATTCGGGTCGCTCTCTTAGAACTACGAAAGTTTTTAACATCCCCATAACTAAAACTGACAGATATCGGAATACCTTCATAATAGCCAGTTCCGAACGATTCAACTCGTGTTGTACATAGTTAAATTATAATGTTTTAGAAAATTATCTAAATCCTTGTTGTAAATAGATGTATGATTTTATATGTAGCTATAAATCATTGGAAATCTCCATGGACTTCAGCCTCAAAGCTGCAAGATTGGGTTACTTTATTAAACTATTAAGATAAAAGAGGTGAGGGAGATGAAAAACGCATTTTTTGCCTCTGTCCCCTTTTTAACGTATTTACAAACCAGTATTTGCGAAAGAGCTAGGAAATCGCCTTGTGGCAAATATAAAACGTTCAATTAGTTCGCCTCGTGCTATTTTGAAACTGAGAATAGCCCGGTGAACCTACAAGTTTGCGAGGGAGATTAACAGGTGACCTCATCCGCACGTTATCTTGACCATTTGATTACCGTATTCTCTCTATTTAGCCCCCTCTCTCATATAAGCCCCCCCCTTTTAAGAGGGAGAAACGTATTAAGCCCCACCCTCTCCCCCTTTAAAACTTGCTGTTGTGCTGATGTGTTTTTGTTTTTTCATAATACTATGAATGTAATACCTTACATTTTGCAGAAAATTATCTAAGATTTTATGGATAACTAAATAAGCCCCCCTCTCAAATAAGCCCCTTCTCTCTAGTAAGCCCCCCCCCTCAAAAGGGTCTGAAAAGAATAAGCCCCCTGGGGGGTGCTTAATAGAGAGAATACGGTATGCTCCCTAGACCCCCATCGATCGTAATCAGCCTATGAACTGCTGAACTATGAACAGCACGACTTCAAGCGACCTAAAACCAGTGAAATGTAAATACATCTGGAACGCTAAGTCAGGGGGGGAAATTGAAGCCATCTTTGTGCTCATTTTGCAGGTAGACCCAGTCCTTTTTAAAATTTTTTTTTAAAAAATAGTATTTTTATATTCAGAAA